>JAHDVE020012078.1:0-96897 GCA_022606495.2 Halesus radiatus
CTACCGTATAAAGCTGTATTGTGTTCGTCCGATATATTTCATGGTTAATGCCGCTTCTTATTTATTAAAAAGCTCGCCTAGTTATTGATTACATTACTCGATGAGGTAAAATAATCCAGGCGGGCCGGCGCACTCTGAAACACAAATAAATCGAATTAGGGATGAAAGCTTGGATCACAAATCACAATCCATTTGGAAAGACTCTTTCGAGAGGCTTAAGAATTTTTTTTTATTTCCTACCAAAATAAGACGTGTATTAAATTTCAACCAAGGGTAGGAAGGAGGAAGGAAATACAACTCGCAATAAAAAGTCGGAATATAATACTGCCATCATTAGTGTCGGCAATTCACGATTTGTTATATTGATTCGTACAAAGCCGTTTGTTGAAAAGTAACATAATATTTTTATTGATTAAAGTGAAAACTCAATCTCTAGTCGAGATTTAAGTGTCTCAAATTTCCTCTCGGCAAATATTTGGATAAACGAATTGTTTTTTTTTTCATGGCGCATTAACGGATTAATCCAAACAAATATTTCAAGAGAGGCTGGATGTTATTACGAGGGTTTTTTTGTTCTAAAGTGTCCAGCTAAACAACAAGAAGTGCTCTCGAGAGAATAACAATAGACTAAACTAACGGTCTCCGTGGTTGAGTGGTTACGATCCTTGGCTATGAATCTGGAGATCGCGGGTTCATATCCCGGTGTTCGCAAGTAAATTTTATTTCTCATACTAATAAAGTTGGTTGTTTTCAGGTGAAATATAATAAAAAACAGTAATTATTGAATGAAACACTAGTATATATAAATTAACTTGGCGGGTTTGCGATAAGCCGACGTAGCTCAACGGTAGAGCATCTGACCGGCAATCAGAAGGGTGCAGGTTCGAGTCCCGTCGGCGACATTTATCTTTTCTCGGAAGGTTTTTTCAATTTGGATGAGTGTTCCAGGCTAATAATTATTGTTTATAAAAATAATTGTTACCTTTTGCGCTATGCACAAAAATCTTGTCTTAAAAACTTTAGTTTATCAATTAATAAATTTTATTTAATTGTATTGCGTTATTTCACAATTTATTAATGTAAACTAATATGTATTGTAGTATATTTGCGGTACGTTCGAGAGTGGTACATACTGTCAGTATTGCCCTGGTGAAAGACTACAATTTAGAATCGAAACGTTGCTAGAAATGGCTTTAGCCATGTTTGGTGACCAGATCTGAATAGCCAGGTATTCATAGCATTCTTCTTCCCCATCTCCTCAATACCTTCAGTCTCACAAAATATTTTGGCTTGGCATTTACATGGCATTCCCAAATCGTGGTATTTTGTGAGGCTGAAGGAAGTGGGGAGGGGAAGGAGATGCGAAAGAGGGAGGTGGGCTGGCTATTCAGATCTAGTAATCAAAACGGCTAAAACAATTTCCAGCAACGATTCAATTCTGAATGGTTTTTCACCAGGGCGATACTGAAAGTATCTACCACTCTGGACTGGAGAATCATAATTCTATGTTCGACGAAATATTTTATACAAGGAAGTAATCTGTTATTTTTTTACGATGTTCCTTTAAAACCTCATTTTTAAAGTAATGTCAAACAAACGAAATGCTGGACATTTTGATTGCAAACGCACTTAAACTTTTCCGTTAATTTGAATTATGCAGAGAGCGTGAGAATATACGAAAACTCGCATTTGTAAAATGTTAATCGCTCAGTGAAGTAAATTGGTCAGACTGCTAGAATTTGTGAAAAATTGCTTGTCAAATAGGTACCAAGAACAATATCCAGACTAGCCGTGACTTGCAAAATGTATATCAACTGCCAATTATTCATTGACTGAACCTGATTTCTTCGAAAGCAAATTTATTTAATTTGTTTGACGGACGAGACGGAATTCTATCTACTTTAGTTACGATTTACCAATGAAATTTCTTTGCCATTTGTAACACAAAAAAGGTTGCAACCACTTTGTATTTCATTTTCATATTATGATTATGGCATGTGCACGAGCCATAATCTTAATCTGGAATATCGATTTTGTTAAAATCAAACATAAGGTTTTTCAAATTCTCCAAGAATTCTGAGTTTACAATGGAACATTGCTGCCAACACAGAATATTCTTAGTCAGTATATTGGGCAGAAAAATTTGCACGGCACGGCGATGGCACGGCTTGCCGTGACAGCATAACAGTGAACCAAAATCTATGGCTTTGCATGAGCCTTTAATTTACCGTCCACGTCAACGGCAAGTCGTAGATGGCAACGGGTTGCCGTGTCGTAGCCGTTGGACACCTAGCTCCCCGTAAAACCATGGCGGCAATTTTTTAGAGTGTTGTATGTAGTTACAAGGATAATATATGATGTGTGCGTGATTCCGCGCTTTGAGGTGTGTGTATTGTTACCTTTTTTATGAGACGCAAACACTGCACAAATGCCGTTCATGTCCACGGTGTAAATTATAAAAACGATTGATGGCACGGTTTGCAGTAGACATCCACGGCAAGCCGTACCGTACAAAATTTTGACAGCCTAAATGTTCTTAGTGAGTCTATTAAAAGAAATAGAAACAGCAACAAATATATATTTTTAAAATTTCATCTTGTTTGCTATAAAAAAAAGGTTTTTCAGAAGAATCAAAAATTCTAGAAACGGTATCTCTACCGACAGATTTTTCATTGTGAATTTTATAGGGTAATGCACGTTTTAAGCTCGCAACTGCATTTACATCTTGAGCTATGAGCTTTAAAATAGGTTATTTATTTAAAAAAAAGACAAAAAGCTTGACGCTTTATGTTTACCTGTTCAATAAGAAGAAAGATCTCCCAAAAGGGTGTTGAAACTGCGGAGAAGCCGACCTGCTATAAAATACAAAAAGGTTTATTTTTAAAACAAAAATAAGAAAACCCTATTCTCATGTTATCTTTTCAAATATCAATAACGTTGTCAAAACAACTCTACTCGTACACCGTGGTCTTACGCCAAAATATAAAACCATTTGGATAAACTTAGAGCACGAAACATTGCCAACAGAGCCACACCCGTCACTTCCAGCTCTAGTAACAGATCCAAATCCAGTCATAATGCCAAATCCAGTCACAGTTTCAGTTCCAGACAGAAAGACAATCTCGTGAAAAACGTGTCATAAAAATATGGAAAGTCACTGTCTAAGTGCTCGCGCTCTTGGCACGGAGCACGGTGGCGGCATCAGGATGTGACCGTCGTTGTTTCGGGCGTTAGCGAAGCACTAGGGAGGTACCCACTGGCGGTGAGCCAACGTTGCACACTTTCCCTTCTAGACTGATTTATAAATGCGCTGTTGCCAAGTATTCACTTTTACTGCACGCCCTTTGCATTGCCTCATAATCTGTCATATTTAATTGGTTTACCTACGAACGAGTCATGCAAATAATCAAATCCACTTCAGCAAATTCAGATATTGGGGCCATAGAAAGCTTTGTGGAGGAAATATGAAGAAAAGCGAAACGTTCTTGCAGGTATTTTTTTTTGTATGGTTCAAAAGGTTTCTCTTATATTTAAGCATCATTAAGGCTGTATTCATACAACTACATAACACAAAATAAATGTATTATTAGTATAAAGTGTTTGAAATTAAGATTATACGTAAAAGAGTGAGACATATTGGGGAGCAATTTTTTTTTGGTTTTAAACGGAAAAAAATTCTTCTATGATAGTGTAAGTTCGATTTGTAATATTTGGTTCACAATTTGATTAATCAATACTCTTAAGCGAGAAAGCATCTTAAGCTTCGTTCACACGGAGCGATTTCGACGCTGCTATTATTAATTTATTTATTCACGCCTAGAAGGCTTTTACATGTTGATACATTTATCACATAGTTTTACAAGGGAATACAATAATGTACACATAAAATAATAAGTAGGTGTAAAAGAAGTAAGTAGATACAATATAACAGTATATAGTTACAGCGTAATTATCACAATGAATAATAGTTTATCCTGTGGTTACATTATAACAGCAGGTTGTACAAAAGAGTATAAGAAGTAGTTTAGTGCATAATATAATAACATAAGTATAAAAGAAGTGAGAAGGTAGATACTATTTAAGTAGCTACTTTCAGCGCAATAGGTGGGTAATAAAGGCAATAGAATTATAATTACCATGACGTTGTAAAATATGAACAGTTTATAATATACGTGTTTATAAAACAGTAAGCCTTTATTATACATGATTGCGTATTTTGCAGAAACATAACATAACAAAAATTGCAATAAAAAACAATGCACATGAAAAAAAAACAACTTAATAAATTTAATAAAAACATTAAAATAAACTGATTTTTAGCTTGGACACAGTGTTGTAACGGTAAACATCAATTGAACTGAACTCATTACCAAGTCTGGTGCTATGATGGCGAAGTGAGTGATCACCACTTGTTGTATTCGCTAGTAGGCATTCACATGGAGCTACTGAAACAGTGAAGGCAATAGCGAGTGAAATGTCCAAAATATCGACAAATGCATGAAAGAAACCAAAAATATTTAACAACAACTAGCCACTACCGATTTGAGATGTCAGACAATGCGATATGAGCACCGCGTAGCGACGAAGAGGCCTCGTGCCCGACAACTAAGTCAGATGATTGCCCATATAGACGACATATATTAACTTTAATTTCCAACTAGAAATACTCGATAAAAAAATTTGTTCAACTGTAACAATAATTTCAGGACTGAGTCATTCGAAAACTCGCTTGTACCCCGACTACTCGCAGAACGTAATACTTTTTCAGATATAGTAGATATTTTCAACTGCACGGAATGCAAATACAAGAAGACTATAATAGCATACATTCTGAAGAATTACTAATAAGATACGTGTCTAGAGCGTAAGTATGAGTGAATGTGCTGTGCATTTTGTAAATTCCCCTTTGTTGCAAATTATATTAAATTACGGATAGACAATGTTATTGCTGAATTTGTTTGTCAGACATTTAAAATATTTTGTCTTGTATTTTGTGGATATGATATCGATCTACCTACTAAACAAAATACGTTAAAGCCCCTGTATGTACACAATATAATAAATAGCGGAGGTTTTCGCAATCAGAATTAAATATGTTCTAATCTCACGTTCATTGCTAACTAAAATTCGTACATATTAATGCCATGCTGAGAACATTTGACTGAAAGGTCGAGCGAACTAAAGGAGTGTTTACATGAGCATAATATTGTATAGACATCATAATTTACTGTTTTATTACCAATGGAAAATACAACAGTGACAGTGCCTAGCGCCGAGGCTAGAAACGACTCAAAACCACATGGCTGCGTCTGTTTTAGACTGGAAATAGAACAGACGGCGTAACGCGCGAGACGCGTTGCGCGCATGCCGGTCAAATTATTGTCAACGCGTGACGCGCGGTGTCAGCAATGAACGTGTTAACATAATTGAAGAAAATAATATTAACATAACCCAAATGAAAGATGAAACCGGACAAAAGGACAGAAACTAAAAATATTTCAGTCGCCTCTGGGACTCGAACCCAGGTCCTCTGCCTATCCGGGGCAACGCTCAACCGACTTAGCTAATGAGACAAGTTCAATTTGTGTCATCTTCATCGATATCATATCTCAAATTCAAGATTTGTGAATATTATCTTCCATTTTTAATCTCATATTATTGGCAGCTATTTTTATGATGCTTACAAAGTTCTACCTGAACTCAATTGCAAACTTAAGCAGTGTCTCCGATTTACATCCGACTTTTTATTTATATGAGACATCTATTGACTTTTTATAAAAGTCTAAAGAATTCAATTTTCAATTATTAATTATTTTCATTGAAATTTAAAAACCTTTCATTTGCGTTATGTTAATATTATTTTCTTCAATGATTAAATATTACGAGGAGGTTTTTAAATCTCAATAAAAATAATTAATAATTGAAAATTGAATGTTTAACAGCTAATTGAGTTACTCGCAGCGAATACCCTGTCACACTAAGCGGTTTCGACGCTACTATTCAAATAGCAGCGTTGAAATCGCTTCGTGTGATCGAGGCTTTATGTGGTGTTACATAATATATGTATATAAGGAGTATTTTTGTAAAGCCGTTTAGACTGAACAATGTTTTATTCAGTGCGTCATTAGTAATGGGATCATTCTGCCAGATCGAACCTTACAATGGTGAAAGCACTATTAAAACGAGGCAAAATACGTGGAAAATGATTTCGGAAACTGATATTATTTCAACTAAGTAAACATACTTAGTCTTAGTACAACAATGTTACACGATGTTTGCCTTCATTTCACATTAATGACAGGGGATAAAAGCCGTGGAAGGTCTAGTACAACAATGAAAAATACTAAATATTCTGGGGAACTGACATAATATGCATAATATATGACGTAGGCACACATTCAAAATAATACAATTGAAGCATTGCCTCGAAAGGGGATCTAATCATTGTTTTGTAGAAAATTGGATAATGATGTGGAACGATTCAGAAGCTCGATGTCTTCATAATACTGCCATTTATGGACAGTTTATGTTATCATTTTTTTTAGTTACGCCGGTATAAAAATTTACGGTATCCGGATTGTGGAATAGGGATCTAACTATTTGTTTAATTTTTCAGAAAAATGTGTTTTTAGGGTTAGATCCCCTTTCGAGGCATGACTTCAATTATAAGAGACGATTTTTTCATATTAAAGAATTTTTCTTCTGTAATATAAACGCATAAATTTGTTTTGAACCACTTCAATTTCGATCGAAGATCCCTTCCTTCGTCAGGACTATATTAAGACTAAACTAAGATTACGAAATAATGACAGACATACATGAATGGAATGATAAGATAAGGTGTTTGAGTGGGAACCGGCCAAGGGGGAAGGGTTAGTTAGGGGGTTTTCTGTAGGAACAAAGCGATTCACTGGAAAAATATCAAGATACGATAAATTTGCGTGGTTATTCAATATACTATAATTATCTTTTAGGAAATTTCTAACTTCAAGTGCTTCTAAATTATCTAATTTTTCGACTACATTATTACGATGAAGAATTTGAACACCTGTATTTTTATTAAAAATACGATCGGTTGAGACATTATTTTTATTTAAACTTCTTAAGTGTTTCGTGATTCTGATATTTACATTACGGGATGTCTTACCCATCTAGAACGAAGGTTAATAATTGCAACATAACTTGTAAATAAGTGACTTAATTAATGATCCCTTTCTTAAGTGTTTGTTACGATTTTGCCTATGGAATTATCAGTATAGAACGTTGGTTTAATGTGGGCATGTAGTTTTTTGGGGTAAGTGCAGAAAAGTTTGATATATATATAAAAAAATCCACGCCATTGAAAGGGATTATGTAAAATTCTATTGTTATTTCGGCTTCTTGGAATAACAAGGTTCCATCTGATACGGCTATGTTATACGATAATGAGCTTTAAAGTTGTTCTCCGTAGAGCACATTATCGTATGACATTGACGTGTCAGATGGAACCTTGTTATTTCAAGTCGATTTGGAGATGTATCGAATAAATGTTTATTTGTGGAAATCGGTTGGAATTTTTAATTAAATTTTGTCAATTAAGTGTGTGGTGTAACCATTATTTAGAGCTGTGTGTTTGATTTTTGCTAATTCAATTTCGACATTATCCGTTGATAGCTGGATCTTAACTAGCCGGTGAACCATTGTATGATAGGCCGAATGTTTATGTGATACCGGGTGATACAGGAGTAACACTGTGCGCCGGTGCACGTACACTCGCAAGTGTTGGGAAAATAGAAGACGATAACTATCATTGATAAAACGTCATCGTTTTTTTATTTCCCTCACGACCTCGTCCGATACAATATCTGTGAATGGTGCTTTACGGTAAATAATAAATTCGATTCTTTCATTTAAAGAAAATAGATAATTTAAATTAAATCTAAAAAAAATATTAATGCATTTTTTTTTCAATATGAATACCGCATAAGAGTTCCTACTGCTCCCAACCGTCTGGAGCCAGTGCGACTATGGCATTCCCATTTGGGGAATGTTGTGAAGCTGAAGGTATTGGGGAAGGGAAGGAAAAGGGGAAGAGGAAGGTGGGGAAATACTTGGCTATTCAGATCTGGTCACCAAACACCGCTAAAAGCCATTTCAAGCAACGTTTCAATTCTGAATAGAAGTCTTTCACCAGGGCGATACTGAGAGCATCTTCCACTCTGGAACGTGCGCAAATATATTGTATGTTATTTTAAAATTAATTAATTGTGAAACAGCACAAAAATCCCGGCGTGCGCAAGTAAATTTTATTTAATTAATTTGTGTTGTTTCACAATTAATTAATTTAAAAATAATATATACTATATTTGCGCACGTTCCAGAGTGGAAGATACTCTCAGTATCGCCCTGGTGAAAGACCACCATTCAGAATTGAAAAGTTGCTTGAAATGGCTTCTAGCCGTGTTTGGTGACCAGATCTGAATAGCCAGGTATTTCGCTATTTCCCCACCTCCCTCTTCCCCTTCTCCTTCCCCTCCCCAATACCTTCAGCCTCACAACATTTCCCAGTTGGGAATGCCATAGTCTCACTGGCTCCAGACGGTTGGGAGCAGTTGGGACTCTTGTGCGGTATTCATGTAAAAAAAAAAAAAATTAATTAAATTCAATTTACTTGTTGAGAGGTTTACCCATCGACCATGGAGGCCATCATTACTGCCTATCTCTAAAGTAAATTGAATGCTTTTATAGAATTTTTCTTCTATTCGGCTTACAGTAGTTAAGTAAGGATAATACAAATAATAAGTTAGAACACAAAGTTGCTGTATTTTATACAAATCACATTATCTAGTATTACTGTAGAGTGTAAAGTAAAAATGGTTACAAAAACGTTATAGCGTTTCGTGAATGCGTTACTAGGAGAACCTGTGCTGAGTTAAATAATAAAGGACGTAATAAAGGTTTGTTGTATTATAAACACGCTTTACAAATGTTTATCTTTACAACGTCATAATAATTATAAACCTATTACCCACCCATTGCGCTGTAACTACCTACTTACGAAGTACCTACCTACTTACTTATTTTATACTGATGTTATTATATTATATATTAAATACTTGTTATACTCTTTTGTACAACCTGCTGTTGTAATGTAACCGCAAGTCAAACTGTTATTCATTACGCTGTAACTACATACTTATATTGTACCTGCTTACTTCTTTTTTAGTCTAATTATTATTATATGTACTATATCATTATACTCCTTTGTATGAGTCTTCTTCTTCTTTGTAAGGTGGTGGAGAATTGTTTGAGGTCATGGTGGGATGCTGAGGTTATTCAGCCAGTCGACGGCATCGGGAGTCACTTGGTTCATCATGGATGTGCCATAGGGAAACTGATGAAGGGGACAATATACGGGTATAAGTAATTATGGCATAAATTTATCAACACGTAAAACCCTTCTAGACGTCAATAGATAAATAAATAAATAATATAGTTTCGCCAGAAAAATATACGTAGCGAAAATTAAAGCTATATAAGTTGGAGATGCCTGGGAACACATGACATTAAACGAATCAAATAGTTGTGTCGGGTCATGTCGAGTATGCATGGAAAAATGTATGAAACACGAAGGAAACAAGGAGTGTGTGCCAAGAAAGAGATGGGCTTATTTTTATTAGTGCTAATTGGATTCAGTCTTCTATTAACGGAGTTTCCTCCATATACACTTATTTCAATATCCCTATCAGACTTTCCATCTCTCGTAAACATTCTTCCAAAATACGCAAGCTCATCCACTTTTCATAATAATCATGGTTCATAGCCCTACTTGTGGTATCTACTTCGCCGTATTATCACAAAAGTAATAAAATATGATTGTAGACGAAAATGCCCCAGAAACTCCTACTTTAATAAAGAAAACGTACATAAAAAAAATGTTTGTCGTATTTTGTTAACAGGGTGGAAATAATTGGGAAAATGCAGCGCAGCAGCGAACTAAACAAGCAATAACGGTGGGCTATTGAAGCTCAAATAAATTATTACCCTCGGAAAACGTAGCGGGGAAAATAATAAATAATCAGCAATAAGGCTCGGCAGCAGATTCCGGATTCAGGCGCCGGATTCAGATTGTAACAATGAAAATATCACAGGTGAAAACCGTGTATTCATAAATTG
Organism: Halesus radiatus; assembly: GCA_022606495.2. NCBI lineage: Eukaryota > Metazoa > Arthropoda > Insecta > Trichoptera > Limnephilidae > Halesus > Halesus radiatus. Next base: position 10,156 of record JAHDVE020012078.1, read on the forward strand.
AGACTTTTACATTTAGATATTATTTTTATTTTTATCTGTAGCAGCTTTAAATAACTTAACCCTTTTAGTGCTGAACTTATTTTCACATATTTTGCATAAAGTGCTAATGGATTTTTGAAAAAAAACTACCTTATTAATTAAGTGTGGACCGAATCTTAATTATTTTCCTCAAATGTAGATGGATTTTTGTAATTCTTTCTGTTATCTGTAAGGGATATATCAAACTACTCAAATAAAACATATTTTTTACTATAACTGTATTGATTTAATTAATGAAAAAAAGAAAACAAATTAGAATATAAAAAAAATCATTGACAAAAATGTTCACCACTTTCGCTGCAATATGCATTCTTGGATTTGTAAACATTCTAATTTCATCGTCACTATCACTATTTTCATCAAGATAAACATTTTCACTCAAAGATTCACAAGTGTTTTCATCATCACTACTTGACGAATTTGACATTTTGCAGGTAGAAATAAAAAACTTTTACTTAAAAAAAATACAAATATCAATATTAAATTCACAGCAAAATAATTTTAAATGGTTGTTTATAAATGTTATTAACTTATTAAAAACGTTATTATTCGCGCCGTAAGACACGTCCCTACAGGTCGATACCTATAATCAAACTGCGCAATAGTCGGTATTCCGACGGTCCGCACTTTATACGCATTAATAGAGAGTCGATCTATCGACGGTCCGCACTTTATACGCATTAATAGAGAGTCGATCTATCGACGGTCCGCACTTTATACGCATTAATAGAGAGTCAATCTATCGACGGTCCGCACTTTATACGCATTAATAGAGAGTCGATCTATCGACGGTCCGCACTTTATACGCATTAATAGAGAGTCAATCTATCGACGGTCCGCACTTTAAACGCATTAATAGAGAGTCGATCTATCGACGGTTCGCGCTCTAAGGGTTAAAGGAGAGTTTTTGCAGTGCTCGAATTTTAAAGTGTGGTATAATTTTAAGGGGTGGCGGCAAGGGATTCAGCATTAAATGACGTAATTTATTTGTTAATCTCCTCCGCGATGGCATTCCGGGTGGTATGTATGACGTTAGGGCGGAGTCGGAGCATTTAGATTTTTATTTTTTATTCAGAATCTTTGTTTTAAAGACATCATATGTTCTTCTTGTAAGTATCTCTGGAAGGTATACTGCCCCGTGTCAGTAAGACTGTTGTATCAGCAATCGGAGGATTTCTTTTATCGGGGAGACTTGAGAAAAAAAGGAATAGGAAAGAGAGAAAAAAGGAAAGGTTTGGAAGTTTCTGAATTTTTATAAATATCTATTTACTAAACAAAGGCTAAGCCATTTTTGAAGAGTTATTGTGATCTCTCACTAGGGCGATACTGAGAGTGGATAGCAGTGTCTAAGATATATTATTATGGAGCCGTGATGAGAAACTACAATTAAAAATTGAAACATCGTTTCAAATGGAATTCTCTACGTGTGTCATATTATGTAGGGGAAGAGGGGGCAAAATGGGATACCGGAGCACAATGGGGTCTCCCTCTAAAAGCTATATGGTAGGTAACAGCCTAAAAAAAACTGACTGAAATGAGGAACCGTCTTCCCGCTTCCCGCCAGTATCGCCCTTGCAAGCATAGTGGTTATTTATTTTAGATAATCCACGATGCTGGATTATCTAAAATCTATGTTTTTGTGTATAGAAATTTCTTATTTATTTTATGTTGATGACAATGATACCGCGATCTTCCATTTATGTAACCCATTCCAGTCCAAGCAATCGCCACCTTTTTATGTACTGGTGATAATGATATAATTAAAATAACCCCTCTGTTTCTTCGAAAGGTTATCCCTTTTTATCCCTTCCCTTAGCTGTCTCGGTTTTTATTTTATTATAAGTATGGTACAGTGGTACATGAATATATTATTGATTCAACAGAAATTGGTTAATTATTTGCTTTATTAGTGAAGATTCGTTAGATATCCCGTTATGCCCCCCTTTCTCCAACTTATCGAGATCTGAATATTCAGATACCTTTTAACCTCGCCCCTATTTAGATGCCCGCCTTCATTTGTTTCTGCCTCATAACACTCCTAAAACTCGATGACTTAGTCCCACCTGCTTCGGGAAGAGCATATTTTAAGTGTTACCACACTTTATATTTAAACAGGAGACTATTTTCCAGAGAAGTTCATTAAAAAAATGAACAATACGTCAATCCTATCATGGAAAATTTTAGATTGAATTACGCAAATACAAAAAAAAACAATGTCGAAATATGTTGAGTTTTGTTCATTATGCCTGCATAGTAAAAAATATTCCAATTTCCCTTATGATCTTTGTTTTTCGCGTGTTTTGTATTGTGTTATCAACGTTTGTTTTCGTCCATATATTTAAATAATTTAACTCCCCCCCCCGACAAAGGATTTTCAGACGTACTAAGGTGGTATCCTAAAATCTAGGGAAATTTTCATCCAAAATGCAGAGATTTTTCTTTTGGCATTCGGTCATTGATATGCATTGTAACTTCACACGGACAATTTGTCTGCATTGTATAACAATTTAAAGTACTTTACTTGGTAATATTGTCGCTTTAAAGATTGAGCATTTGCTCTAATGAAGCGTTTTATAGGTTTTTTCAATATAACCCATAAAAGTTAACTCACGCGAAAAAAATTCACGTACTACTTTATATTCTGAATTTTCCATTTTGACAGTTTTAAAACGCTGACATTTTTATTAGTGCGCCTAGCGGAGTGAATATGAACTATTAGATCTAGATTTTCGGATATGAAATTCAAACCCGTTTTCAATTATTACAGAATATCTGTGTTTTACCTATATCTACCTTATTTCATATCCAACTCAAAGGAAATCGACGTACTACCATATTTTAATAAACATCTATAAGAAAATTGGCTTACTACTTTCTGTGTGTAAGTTATTTCATGTCCAGGGGGTAGAAACTCGGGAAAGTTCGTTGTTATTATAACGTTGCTCCATTTTATCCCTCGGAAACAACATAAATCGGGTTTATGGAGATATCAAAACTACGAGTCAAGTCAAGGAACAGGATTGAAATGGGAGAGCACTAACAAATTGATAAACCCAGCAAGTACCGTAATCTTCAATAATAGCGGAACACTATAAAAACTAAAAACAGTAATTCAGCACATAAAAGAACGTAACAGTTTTCAAATCTGAGCTTTGGATATCTTTTTATATTCGATCGATTAATTTTTAACGACAGTTGGTTTCTCTTTCTACAGTGGCCAGCGAACATTTGATAGTTTATTCCAAGTTAAATATTAAGTTTGTGATAGCGAACAGTTAATTAATAAGGAAAAAAATAACCATTTTCAGTACTTTCTCGATATTTGGTAATATTTTTATAAATGAAATATTAGATATTTTTATATATATATATTTTTAAACTAAAAGTACAGCACAAAAAAAAATTTGTATAAACGATTTTAAAAACTGTTGTGTTACGTCATTCTGACGTTATATTTGAAATTTGGTCATTTATCGACCACAATAATATTCCCATGTCACTTGATTTTCGTAGTAATAAATAATATATATTTTTTTAAAACTCACAATTTAGACGTAATATTTATATGCATACCCCACAAGAGTCCCAACTGCTCCCAACCGTCTGGATCCAGTAAGACTATGGCATTCCCAATGGGGGAATGTTGTGAGGCTGAAGGTATTGGTCACCCCAAATGTATTGGGGAGGGGAAGGATAAGGCGAAGAGGAAGGTAGGGAAATACCTGGCCATTCAGATCTGGTCACCAAACATGGCTAAAAGCCATTTCAAGTAACGTTTCAATTCTGAATGGTGGTCTTTCACCAGGGCGATACTGAGAGTATCTTCCACTCTGGAACGTGCGCAAATATACTACATATTATTTTAAAATTAATTCATTGTGGAACAGCACAAATTAATTAAACAAAATTGACTTGCTCACCCCGTAATTTGAACCCGCGACCTTCGGATTCGTAGTCGAGAATATATTAATTTTATGGTGTAAAAAATCCACAAAATAAGAAAAGGAACGAGCAAAAAGCTATTCAAGCCATTACTAAAAAATGATTTAATTATAAAAAATGTCTGTATCGACAAAATCGATAAAACCTTGTAAATTAATAAACAAAGCGCCCTTGAGGTGATTTTCCCACAAAACTGCGTTATGGAAGCAATCCATTTATTATTATTACATACCAAAAGCGCCAATTTATGAACTAATAAATGCGAATTGTACTCGCAACATACCAGATTAAAAGTCACCACACCACTACACCACAACACTACGGACACCGTCTTAGATAGCCCCAGAATATATACATAGCTATATACTTATGATCTAGAGCTATAGCTATATAGAATATATAACCTAGGTGCGGACGTGACAGTAGCCTTTGATGGCAAATCCAGATATTTGGCTATACAACATTGTGTTTGATGAAATAACTATAGGAGATGTGTCACTGGTAACAAATTAATAACGGAAACTGTTTGAGCAAGATATTTGTCATAGGTCGTGTAATTTTATATTGATTGTCATATAGGATTCCAATTTGGGAGGCGAGTCTAGGTACCGCTGCTCCAGGAACCATTATTTGGATAACCAATACCTCTGCCATATGTTACTCCAAGTGGTTCGCTACGTTTGGTGATTAAGCAGGGGTGTCCGGGTTCATTGGGTGAGGATTGTTCACGCTTTGGCGGCGGATGCGTCTGTCAACCAGTTGCGTGGCGGGACAGATCGGGGGAGGCTGGTTGCGGGAAACACCCCTCCAGCCGAATTCTCTCGACCTATAAGCCTTGCACCGAAGTAAAGGGATGGAAAAATACTTGGACACACTGTCACTCCCAGATTCCTACCCACCTCTCATACACATTTCCTTCCCAAAACCTTCTCTCCTACCTTACCTCTCCATACAACATCCCCAAAGACGACATAGACCCCTAAGGAAATTATTTTGTTTAAGGTCTCCTGTGCGAAGTTAATGTTATGAAAAAAAGGTGTAAAGCTTTTGCAGATGCCGATTTTCTAATTAAACTATTTTCCATATTTTTTCGTTTCCAAGTATTATTGCGTTTTTTAATGCTAAGTATCGAACCAGTGGGTTTATGTTATAAGACTCATTGAAATGAAGAGAGAAGGAAGATAAATTAAACAATTTTTAGCTTGCCAGATTTATTGATCGAAAAAGTCATTTCAGGCAATATTTTGATTCTAGATGGTGATATCTCACAGGGCTATATTAAGAGTAAATTAAATTTTAGAAAAAGATGTAAAACACATATAAAACTGTGTACGATAAGTGAGCTGCCTCCTGTTTGACCGTGTTTTTTTAGCTTGCGACCTCTGGGCCTAGAATCAAAGAGTTCTGCCACAGTTGTAATCAAATCTCATTAACCTGTATTTCAACAATTTCGTCGCCCACAACACACAGGTGTATCTCATATTTAGCAACTTTTCAGGAGAGTTAAAAATTATATTTGTTACCGGATTCTTCTTACATGTTTCGCTAACAGATAAAATATTGCGAAATTATATCCCCATTAGAGACGCATAAAATAAAATGTACAAGTACCCGACAAAAATAGTTTAGTTCTCCTAGAAAGATGCTAAATATGCGATACGCCTGTTTGTGTCGCGGGCGGCGATTTTATGTTAGTTTCATAAAATTTAATTTTAATTTTCAATAAAGGAATGTAGATACACATACATAATTATTTTCATAAGAAGCAATCACTTGTGGTTTAACATCGTATTAAATAAAACAAACATTTTGTCGTAAACGAATTTATTGTGTTTTTACGCCAAATGGATTCGCTTAGATCAAGCTTCGTTAGGGCAAAGTTATTTTATTTAAAATGCAATAACTTCGTAGTTTATGGCAAAGTGTTTGCATTATTTAATAAACGTATTTATATTTATATCAGCGACTATTTAAATAAGTTTGTGAAAATACAAAATATTTAGTTGTGCCCAAATTGGATTTTAAACATAATTTTTTTTATCAGTTAATCAGTGGAAAAATGTTAATGTAAATTCAAATAAAAAATTAACACAGAAAGGAAAAAAAAAAAATCTATACATGTATGTATAATATTATAAACAATGGCACTGAAAAAGTATAAATAATCAGAAGCAAAAGAAGTTTAAAGTTAATATGGTATAAGTGTAAAAATGTTTACAGAATAACAGTTTAAAATACTGAATAGTATACTAATTATTATATTTCGTAAACAATTTGATGTTTTAGTGTTTTTCCTTAGTCTTCCTTACTATGCTGAGGTGAACTAACGTTATTTACTTTGATGTGGTTACTTTTATTTAATTAGGTGCGTCTTTTATGTTGTTTTTAATGCTCTTTAAGGGTTGTTTCGTTGATCTCTTTCAGCCAGACTTTAATTATTGACTTGTAATCATTAAAAATTTTGTATCGGTTTTATATCTGGGGGAAGGATGTTGTGGAGTTTTGTTGAAAAATATATTATGTCAAAGGCGTTTTTATGGGTAGTTTAAGTAATGTGACTATCCGAATGTGAATAGAAGAAGGATCTGGGGACGTCGGGAGAAGACATGGCACAATCAAGAGAATCAAATACTTCAGTCGGACCATGTCAAGAGAATAACAGAAGCGTATGTATAAAATTATTTATGTGAATGAAGCAAGAACTGTGTGTCAAGACCGTGGTGTTTGGCGGTCTATCTCCCCTGCCTCCCCCTGTGGAGGAACGACGTGATGGTTAGATAGTTAGTTAGACAATTGTTCGTTGCAGCCGGCTTTTTTGTATATCAAAGCACAGATGGATCACCTATTCGTTTAATTAATTTGGTTTCACTAGATTAAAAGACTTTCTTGGGTCTCCACAGTTGTATAATTTGGGATTACGCGGTTATCCAGCATATAAATCTGAGAGCGGAAGGATTGCTTGCGCCCCTTTGCTCCTCACGGGATGGGGGTGGGTGTGACGTCACGGGCATCGCGGCGCCCGGCGGGAGGCTGTTTACACGGAGATCCGAAGCACATCGCGACGCAACCATTCCTGATTTTATGACCCGCTTGATATCGGATTCACCCAACTTCCGGCAAATCGATGGCGACTATTCGATTAAGTGTTTTTACGACAACTGGTTTTATCGCTGAATCATTGTCGCCGGGAAAGGAGGGAGGCTTTTAGGGGATTTAATTAAGAAGTGGCGCTGTCAAAGAGAGGAAACAAAGATTGATTTAAAATAAATAATTTTTATTTATTTAACATAATTTTACTAAAACGCTGAAATCTCATCGTATGGTGCAGCACGCTTTAAGGGGTTAGTTTACCTTAACGAAAATTAGAAAAATTAGTTAGTAAAAAGTATTTTTCTGGATTGCAATCATAAATGAGACTTTAACTCCGTACCATAAAGTCCATTAAATTCTCTAGAATGCTGAGTTTTACAGTCAGGAAATTTGCATAGCTTTTTCTGTTTAGAATTTTTAGTTCAGCTGTTAAACGAATTACTACAAATTTTATGAATTGGAAAATGTTCTTCAGAAGCAATTGAAATTGGTATTCGACTTTAGATTTTATTTTTAACAATGTAGAATATTAGCACGATTTTCGACGGTTTATACACGTTTTAAAGGCGCAATAGCTATCACACGTAAATATACCTTACTGAAAATTTTCCAAGTAAATATTGACGATGTAAATGTAAACGGTAAAACGGCATACCAAGCGCTAATGAAGTTCACCTGTGTTATGTCTGTTGAATTATCCGACCATCCGGATTATACGGGTATATGTGATTCGCGTGCATTGGTTGATTGAACTTTCTCAGATATCGATGATCCGAATGATAATACCGAACAATTATACTCAAATCTAAGTAATCATATAAAGCGCCCTTGTCCCTTATAAGGGACTCAATACAAGGCATCTAAGGCAATAAGAGGAACGGCTGAGGAACTTAATTTTGGATTTGAGGCCAAAATATCAACCCAAACTGAATGATCTTTTTTTTTTCAAATTAAAGGTATAGTAAATATCTAGTACGAATTAGAAGTATTTTTTTATGTGTTAAATTATGAAATACATGCCATTAAAGAAATTAATTATTAATGATTTTAGAGGCACCTTCCGGAAGTATATGCGGGTTAACGGTAGTTTTGTTTAATTTGTCACATTTGCTATGTAAACATGTTTATATAAAGTAAAATATATATATTTTTTTACATCTTTAAAAAAACATTTTTTCGAGTTGATGTTTTAAATTATTTACAGCAAATTTGTGTTCCAACGTAAATTAGTCATTTTAAATTTAAGTCCATCATAATGCTGATTTTAACGCATTTTAATTTTATATTTCATAATATTTTCATAGCAGAAGGGGTAATTTTTTTTTTAAATTACCATTAACCCCCAAATAAATTCCAAAGTTGTCCCTATAATAGTGAAAAATTTATTTATTTAATGGCCTATATTTCATAATTTCAAACACAATGAATTACTGTTGACACCAACCTTTGTTTGATACCACACATCGAAAATATTTCAAAGAATGCCTGCTAAAAATGTTAGGTTTTGTACTGAGAGCGGCTATAGATTTTACGAACATTAACGCATTAAAACTTCTATAGACAGTGAGGAGCCAGGTTGAATATTACTCGACTGTATGGTCTCCACAGTACAATGCACATTCTCACACAATAAAAAGATTTTAAAACAAATTCCTAAGATTTATAAATAATGAACTACACCGAGAGAACAATTAAAGTACCATTATCGGTTACTATTAATGAACTTTTTAAATTTGAGTGACAGAAGAATTATTTTCAATGTAGTGTTTTTGTTCAAAATCTTGCATAATGAAATTGACAGCCCTGAATTACTTTAGCTACTTAAACATTCATGTACCGGCCAGAAATATATATAAAATTATCATTATCATTCTATTCCAACAATACTGCACCGGTCGCACAATTTAACACTTCGTTTCATAGAATTCCAATTTTTGTAATATATATGCGCATATCACAGACATATGGAATGTATCCCCGATACAAATCAAATATGTACTCACGAACTTATCTACTCTGATGTTCTTCTATAAATGTATTACTTTCTACGAAATATTTTACATATATCTCTACCTATTGTATTCACATATTTAATTTAAAAATATATTTATAATGTATAGAAATACTATAAATCATTTAATTTGAAATATTAATAACTTCATTTTATAATTAAAGAAGATAATATTAACATATCCTTGATGAAACACGAAACCGAAAAAAACAACAGAAAATAAAAACGTATCAGTCGCATCTGGGACTCGAACCTAGGGCCTCTGTCTTTCCGGGACAACCGCTTTACCGACTAAGCTAATGAGACCAGTCTTTCCATCTTCACCGATATCACACTTTTAGTTCAAGACTTGTCAATATTATCCTCCATTTTTAAATCCTATATTATTGGCAGCTATCTTTATGATAATTACAAAATTCTTCCCTAACACAATTGCAATCTGAATAGAGTCTCGGATATACTTATCCGATTTTTATTTATATGAGACATCTATTGAATTTTATTACAAGTCTAGAAAGAATATTTAAATTTATTTTAATAACTTATTGAAGTTTATAAACCTCATTGTAATATATAATCATTGAAGAAGATAATATTAACATATCCTAGAAGAAACACGAAACCGAAAAAAACGACAAAAAATGTCGCATCTCGAACCCGTGTTTCATCAAAAATAAATATATCTTTTTAATTATTAAGTATTTTTATTGAGATTTAAAAACCTCATTTTAATATTTAATTATTGTAGAAAATAATGTGAACATAACCTAAATGAAGTATGAAAACGGAAAAAATGGCAGAAAATAAAAATATATCAGTCACATCTGGGACTCGAACCCAGGTCCTCTGCCTATTCGGGGCAACCGCTTAACCAACTTAACTAATGAGACCTAAGTTAACCTTAACCATTTAACAAAAATAAATAATATACCTCATCCTTAGTAGATATTTCCTAAACCTTTAATTAAAAAAAATAGATCATTCCGTTTGGATGGGTATTTTGGCCTCCAATCCAAAATTTAGTTTTGTATGAAACAGGCACCGCAGCCGTTCGACTTAATACATTTTTACGTGGCGTACTAACCACCAGTTGTAAAAAATATGGTTTTATCTTTACGATGGCAAAAACGGGAAAAGCTTTTCATGTTTAAGAATGAGAGCTACCTGAAATTGAACATTGTCTACAAAACACTACAATTACCCAAAGAAAGTACACCTTCCCCGATGTTTCAATGTGAAATTTCTTTACACTCCAAGGGATGAATGACAAAAAGCTTATCGTTTTATGTCCATCATGCCAAATTATTTCGCTACATTACTCTCCAAATCTTTTATACACCGGAAAAAAAATATATACGGGGAAAGAAACGTTGCAAAGAAACTCATTTTTTTTAGTGCGGAATATTGGGATGAGGCGAGGAATAAAAGGGAACTGACAAGGGAGCGGGACAAGCTGGGATTAGTGGTTGAGAAGATACAGATGGGAGCGGAAGGAAATTATTGAAGCTAACTTTAACTGACATCGTTATCTGTCGATTTCGTGAAATATTATGAAATATCGTAAATTATTTAATGTGAATACTGCGCAAGTGTCTCCTTCATACATACTAGAAACAAAGGGAAATATCGTGTGGAAGTGTGCCGACTTTCGCCGATCTACGACCAAACTGCACGGACTTTCAAAGTGGCGGAATCAATGAAAATCAAGAACTAAGTTGACTTACGTACGTACGAGGAGGGATAATTATTTATTATTTAATAATTTTTCCGTATTTAATAATTTTATAAATACACCTAAGAACAAAACAGAAATTTCTACATGAAAAAATTTTCACAAAGCAAGCGCGGAATTTTACGGAGTTCGTTAAACTTGAACAATTTTGAAACGGAGAAATGAAGTCTCAGTGAAATTACACAAGAAGTGTAAAAATCAGCTGAGCGGGGGTAAAATACTGGGATTGGCCAGGTTGCAATTCTTTCGTAAACACTTGGAATGCATACTAAATCATGATAGCGAAAATTGCATTACGCTGAAGAATTCCATTGTAAACGGGGCATTATATTCTTTGTAGATTTTTGGCCGATATTCTACATGTTCATAGAAGAACAGCCTTAAGCCATATATAATATAATTAGAATAATATGGTGTATATATATCTCAGGTATTCACGCGTACAAAAACACGAGTTTTAGTCAAAATGCAGAGACTAGAAAAAAACAGCACGAAATGAAAATATTTTTCCTTTGTCAGCTTCTTACCCATAAAACATTTTTATTCCATCCTTGCTTAAAAATATATTTTACCGATAAATATAAAACAGGCGAATAAATAATGATAAGGGCAGAAATGAATTATCATAATGTCAACGAATCAGATAATAAATATCTTGTTTTATCACAATAAGTCAAAATTACAGATCCGTAATCGGATTGAACCGATTCCGAAACAAGGGTGGCAAGATGGTGGGAGGAGGGGGTTGGGGTAGAAACCTGCACAGCTTCCTGTTTACTTTCGCCCCAGATAAAATAATTTTAAATTGACTTTTGGGGATGTCCCTCTTTCTACAATCGCGACGGTTGGGCGCCCCAATAAAGAAACTTGGTATTTTCAAAGATATCGCAGGGAGAGAGGTGGACGTTTATGGGTATTCACTAAACAGAGTATACGGCATTCCCTAGTGGGGTATTCTGCTTTATGACGATAGTAATGCTGTGAGTAACTCAAATATCTTATTTTGAGTTAAGTTAGAAAAAGATCTTTCAGTCATTCAGCATTGGTAAAGCTTAATTTTTTAAATTAGTAAGTAACATTTTGTGTAGACCACTGCTTAATATATAAATATCTACATGTGTCAGAAGTGAAGTTTCCTTCATCAGGATATACAGTATACGAATAAATAACGAAAATTATGGACAAATGATAAACATAGAGAATAAACAATTTACAAACATAAACAAAAATTAAGAATAAGTGATGAAAGTAGGTAAGTAATTATTTAAAAATGTTAATAATTGAAAAGATGTAAATAAATAAAAAATAATAAAGTTATATTTGAAATTTAAAAACCGAAATTATTTTTGTTTTGAATGTAAATAAAATCAAGAAATTAGCATGGCATAAAAAAAGAGTTATTACTTTTATAATTTTTGTTAATAATATTCTAAATATTAGTATTAAAATGGAGAAAAAAAATTTAGTACTAATAATATTTCAAATAGCATTAAACAGAGGTTCACACAAAATGTTTCCCTTTAATTTTATTAATAATGACACCACGAAGAAATATTAAATTTATTTATTATATTGTACAGGCCCGTAAGGGCTTTTAAATGTTTTATGATAAAATTTTAATTATAATGGTGACATCGATAGATCTTATTCACAGAATATAAAAAGAAAATATTTAAAATGTTATAATAACAATAACATTGCCTATGTATAAATCAATTTACTTATTAATATTTACTATTTTTTATTCATGTATTATTATTTACTTTAGTATTTACTGACTATTATTAAATTGTAAAGACGCTCATCTCAGTGGCTAATGTTTTTGTTTTCATAATTAAATTTAAGAATAAATAAATAAATATAATTTGCAACAAACGCGAAAAGTAGCTGATTAATATTTCTATTGACCTATGTGTGTTATCATGTCTTAGAACTGTCACACGACTATATTCCATACGCATAGTTGAAAAAGGATGAACTCTGCTCTTCATATTTCCTAAAATATTTCCGATACTAAAAAATCGATAATGTACAAAACACACAACACATTCACTCATACTTATGCTCTAGATACGTCTTTTGTTAGTAATTATGGAGGATATATAACACTGGATACTTTACATAGGGAGATCTGAAACAGAAAACATATCAACACCAAATACAGACTAATACTGAAACCACTCAACTGCACTTAAAACACCTCACCTTATTTTTATTTGTTTTCTTCAAGCACTTAAATTTAATATAATATAATTCAATGTTTTGTAAATGAAATCCCATTAAGGATATCATTATTTCTTATTTTGTTATAAAAAAAGAAGATAATAAAACATTATTATTATTATTATTACATGGTATTTATACGAGTATAAGGGACTGATCATTGATTATCGAGAGATCTCCAGTCTGCGGAAAGAAGACAAAAAAAACTTTTTTCTATCATCTATACCATCGTAATAGACAAGTTTTTTTTCTGATGTTGATAAACACTCATTATGGGAAGACATTGATCGGTCAAGAAACAGGACATGTCGAGAAACCGAATAATAATAATAATAATTGGATTACTTGTATAGCGCCGTTTTTGTGAAAAATCACCTCAAGGGCGATATATGTATGTATGCGCAGAATGTGAGAAAAGTATGTCAGATACGATGGAATGTGGATGAAGCAGTTAGTACTCGCTAGATATGCCTGGCGTTCAAATCAAAAATAAAATGTAATAATTTAGAAGTATCTGAAATTAGGAAATCCATAAATATGGAATAACCAAATAAATTTACTTATAGTCCTATTCTAGATATTTTCCCGTTAGCCGCTCGGTTCCTCCTGAAAAATCCGTATTTTCCCCTTATGTCTGTCATTATTTTGTATCCTATGTTAATTTAAATATATTCCTGACGAAGAAGGGGTACTTTCGAAACCGGTCGATCATTGTATCAAATTAAAATAGTTAAAAACAAATTTAAGTTTTTATATTGTAAATAAAATTTACTATTCAAAATATCTTTATTGTCAAAAAATAACAAAATATTTATATTACGCAAAGGATTTAGCTTTTAGGATTTGCCTAATTTCTTACAGCTAACCCGTTCTATCCTTTCTACCTACCCCAGGAGAAATGGCTTGATGGTTTGTGGTTAGTTATTCAATTAGTTCAAGTATTTATGAAATTCCACCCTCTTCTTGCGAACGCAATAACTTCCTCTGAAGAAAATACTTCATAATACCAATAAAAACACCCCTTTACAGCTTTTGAGTCACTATTTTTCATCCCCATTATTAATTCTTATTTTGACCCAGTTATTTCCAAATGCCAACAATATTTATTTTATCTAGGGGAGAGGTTAGTTTTTACGTGAAAAGCCCGGGAGACATGGATAGAGTGGGAGAGGGGATACATTTAGCCCAAATATCTGGGTCTCAAGTTTTGTGAAAACTGTCGAACAGTGTCAACGTATCTTTGGCACGAAAATATCTGACAACAAAAAAATGCTCTGGCTCAACAAATAATTTGTAACCGTCTTCGTTTTGGACTTCAAACATTGGTAAAAGTGTGTACTTATTAGAAGTAATAGAAAATAATATTTAGGGAATATTTTCAATATTCAAATTACGATATTTGAGGGAAATGCGAGTAAGTTATTTATTTGTAAGAAACAAACAGCTTTTAATACAGATTTATATAAAAGGAAGTTTTACAAAAGGTAAGCCAACAAAGTTTTTTATGCTAAAAGTGGTTAAGTAAATATGTTTTATTACAAAAAAACAAAATAAGAAGGAAGGGAGGAGAGGAAGAGGAAGATAGGATCGGGACAGGAGATGCTCTCGATACATTTTATACGCGTGCATCAATTTGTAGTTGTACGTATTACTGCGGCGCGATATTTTGAAAGGGTATTGTGAAGAATGTCTATATTGCGCGTTATATTGCGCACAAATACGGAGAATTTGAGAATTTATCCTAAGATTGGTCCTGCATGCGGGCAAATAAAAAATAAATAAAAATAATAAATAAAGTTATAAGTAGAGCTCTTATGAAATTACATATTTTTGTGAGATGTAAGTATTATTACGAAATAGAATCGGCTTTGAATAACCAGATTGTGACGCATTTTAGGAATAGAACACAGTATGTATCTATCGGCGGAGTCCAGGGAATTCCCTACATTTTCAGGAATACCTTAGGGGTCAAACTTGGGTCACCTACTATTCTTGATATTGATTCATGACATTCAAGCATGCATCCAAAATACTACTTGCTTGCTTTCTCTTGACGATCTCAATGTAATCCGGTTGATATGTGAAATCCAAGATTATATTAAATTGCAACTTGATTTGGACACAATATCTTCATGGGCCAATGAGAATATACTTATCTTTAATGTAAAAAAAAACTGTGTCACTATGACATTTACTCGTTCAAAAACACAATAAAATTCGATTATTGCTTAACAATGAAATATTGACGTCAGTGAGAACCATAAGGTACTTTGGTGAGTCACATTTGATTCCAAACCTACTTTTTCAGATCATATAGTGTCTAATTAATTATCATTGTGTTACAAAATTCTTGGGTTTGTGATAAGAACAATCATATAATTTTCCATCTCCAAAGCAATAACATCACTCCATTTGTGTCTCTTTCTTTCATTTTGTATCTCTTTTACTCTATGTTTTATGTATATATATGTGCCTGTATCTAATTATCTTTAGTTAATAATTAGCACTGACGAAGCTTCGGTGAAGCGAAACCTGGTTGGCGATCGTTATTAATTCAAATAAAAGTGGTGTTTTAGAAATTGTGTTTTTCATTTAATATATAATGTCACACCACAAAGTGTTTACTTCCTTCGAAAAAAAAAAACATCGATATTCAGTTACATTAAAAGATTAAAACTAGTTAGGACTTCATAGTACCAAAACACATAGAATAATTGATTTTTTTTTAAAGAAAGACAAATATTCCCGGGTTACAAGTAACCTCACAATATTTGAAAATCTCCTACTACCATCACAGTAAGCGGAAGATATATCTTGTGTCATGATGGAGGACTTAGCCAGCCGAGGAATACTCACGACGCCTGGGTGAGACCCAGATACGATGCCAACTCAGCCACTGACCGATCAAATCTAAAAAAGCTTCCAAGGCAACTGAGAATGAATGATAGTACCCGTGATTCATTCATCCCATGGATTTGCTTTCAAAGACGCGCTATGAAAGTCTGCTATGTATTCAACACGGCAGAACGGACGTGCTGGCCCAGTAAAGGATGACAAGAGCTGGTATGGGACTGCTAAATGATATCTCTAGATCTCCTGACATTTTCAACATTATCCTTGAAGGTTTTATTAGTCATATTGGTTAACTGTAAACATCGATCAAGGATATTGAGGATAGTTGTATAAAAAGACTGTAAAATATATTAAAAGGCGAAATATTGTAGATCCTACTTAACTCAAAACACCTGGAATTTATCGCGAATAGAACAATATTCGGTAAATTTAAATAACGTCTCACGAGGGCGGGGAAACCTTACAGCTTTTCATCATCCGCTTGAAGATAAATCCAAGAAAATCGATATACACATTGTTTGTTTGTTTAAGATTCTTTTATTTGAACCTTTGACATTAATTTTGTAAGATAACTCAAAGTTCAATAACAACAACCTAATATCTAAGAAAGTAGAATGGAATGAAATAATAACATAACCTTTTTTGAAGAAATAACGGAGGTCTCTTTTGTGAAGTATTTGTTTGTAATGAAAATATTTCGAAGTAAAAAAAAAATAAACTATTGACCGATCAATTTTATTTACGTAGAAATGGTGTACAAAATTGTTCGTTTGTTTATTAGTTCATGTTCCTCTTTGTGACGCCAGCAAAGATAAGTTTTTAAAGCTGTACAGATAGATAAATTCACCCCCTTATCTGCTTAGGAGATTATCATACATGTTACTAAATAATTTGACAAAAAGCATTTTATTACAGCCTAGTTCAATCACATTTAAACTATTTAGTTGAGATCAGAGGAAACGCATATGAAACATACTTGAATAAATTACATGTTAAACAAAACAAGTTAATCAAAAAGATATTTAACTTAAATAATTCTAGAACATCCACAAAAAAAATATACCAGGAAATAAAACTATTAACAAATAGAAAACTATACGAGTTTAATATACTCGTATGTGTTTTAATACATAAAAAAATAAACTTATGCATTCAGACACAGAATTCATTAAAATGTCACAAGTACACACACACTTTTCACGACACCATGATAACATATATTTACACAATACGTACACAACGTGGCGAGGAATCCATTAGCTACAAGGGGGGCAATTTATATAATTGCCTTGCAGACAAAATTGAAGAAATTGTTCCTTCTAAAATTAAATAAAAAAAATAGTTAAATTGCATAAAATTGTAATGAATTTATTCAGTGAACATGTTATTTTATTTTATTCAGAATAAAAATAAATGGAAATCTCTACAGGAAGTCTAAAGGAGGCCGAACAAACTATTTTTTTCATATATTTCTTGCTTTATAAATAACTGCAATAACGACGCTCCAGAATATTTGTAACTGCTGGTTTAAGCTAGTGCTATAAAATTGTACTACTCTAACTAGCTATATAATAATAGATATCTTCGTAAAAAGTTCACTTTTAATACTCATGGAGTTCACTTCCATCCGTTTCTGCGAGGCAAAAAAATATCATTTTTTTTCATGATGTGTGGTGCTTCGTGGGGTGAATGTTAGCAGTTGTGAAAAATTAACCTCCTAAATTGTGAAATGCTCGCCAGGTGGTATCCTGTATTGTGCATGCAAACTTTTCAAGCGAATGAACGACCTCTGTTGACGTGCAGTAAACTTCCCTAAAGGAGCCGTGTATGAATGCGCGCTTCTGCACGTTAAATAAGTTTTTATTTTTATTTAAAAAGCTCTATATATATATTTTATAAAATTTTAATAAGAGGCAATCACTTTGTGATTTGAAATTATATTAAATAAAACAATCACATTATTGTAAACCACGAACGACAACCGGTTTCGCTTAGACCAAGCTTCGTCAGGGCAATTATGTTGTGTTGTATTCCTCTTAGACATAATTCCTTTCAATTATTGCCTCCCTCTTTTTGTTCTTATAACAAAGTGATTGAAGTGCATGCGGGTGCAACAAAACGCATAATCCTAAGTGTTTTGTTGAGACAAAGTCTTTTGTCTTGCTCACACTTATTGTTTTTGGCAAACAAATATATTTTTTTTTTGAAAAATGTAAAATGCAGTTAGTGTAAATATTGTTCGAATTTAAAGAAAATATTTAAAAAAATTCTTTAAGTAAAAAAGAACTCATTATTTACATTCGATTTATGGGCGCAATTTTTACCAAAACTGAGAGAGACGCTAAACAAATCACTTCTGCTTTAAAGCGAAAATAAAAATTGTAATTTACAAAACTATTCAACAAGTATTATGAATAAATACGTTCTGTTTCAGAGTGATTTCAGTGATTTACCAAAAAACAGGGAGATTTATGAACATCGTATCATATTTACCGGAATGTAACATTTCGCCTTCCAAACGAGTTTCGAAACATTTGCGTAGGAAAATAATATTTCGGGAATATACATGGAAACATTTTCAGAATTCGACGTACGGTATTTGAGATACACGCGAGTAAGTTATAATTTAACATATTAAGCGGAATATTGCGGATACCGAGAATTCCGCAAAAAATACCACAAACTTTCGTAACTCGAAACACGTATTATTTGTTTTTTTTTTTTTACATAAAAGGAAATTACCTGAAATAAATCGCGCAGAGAACAATATTCGGGAAACTTAAATTGTGTCTCATGTGGATAGGGAAACTTTAAAGCTTTTCATCATCCGCTTGTCACAAGCACAAGAAAATCGATATATACAGGGTGTATCAAAACGTAATCGATAAACTTTTACCAGTGATTCCTGATATTGTTTGAAGTAAAAAATGTAGATGGCATTTTAGACATTGGACTTTTTTTTACTTTACCTCAAACATAACACTGGCTGGGGTTGGGCGGTTGCTTGGTTGAGTGACTCTTGACGATACGTTAAACACACATATGTATATTTATGTGAAACGTTAACTTTGTGATGTGATATTATAAAATCAAATAAAACAATTGCCTATCGGGTTTCGCTACCACCATAGCATCTTCAGGGCAGCAAAATACTTATAATTATTATACTTCCATTAGGAAGCTATGATAGTAACGAAAGCCGGTTGGCAATAAGTTTATAATAAATAAAAGTGATGTAAACAAAGTAATTGTTTCATTTAAAACATAGAGACTATGTTGCAATGGCTGTCCTTCGTTCTACATAGGTACGATATCCCGTATTGTTAATATTAGAATCACGAAATAATTAAGATGTTTAAATGAAAATAATTTTTCAGAGTTTGCCAATCATCTCATTTCAACCGATCATATATTTAATAAAGATACAGGGGTTTAAATTCTTCACCGCAATAGTAAAGGCAGAAAATTAGATGATTTAAAAGCACTTGAAATTAGAAAAATCTCTAAATATTAGTTCTAGTGTATTAATATATCTCGACAACTTGGCTAACTGAAAGAAACTATTTGTATTAGTCAATAAGGAAATATTATTTTATGTGTGATTTATTGGTGTCGTTTATGTTTTTATTTTTTTATGTTTTTCTAGAAATATTTTATTTTATTCTCTTGAGAAATATATATGCTTTAAGTTTGTTACACATGTTTTCATTCTATATGTGTTGCACACATATATTTTATTTTTATTTATTAATGCATTTTTTGATATATAAATTCACACAGACAAGGTACAATGATTATAAACATATTTTTTTTAACATTAAATTATAAATACATCTGAACAATCTATGTGTAATGAATATAAAACAAAAAAAATCCCACATAGGCAAGGCCAGTGCGTGGGTATACCTGGTATCAGTTAGTTGCAGTATATTAGTTTATTTGTATTAATACATGGATGTTGAAGGTAAGTTAAATAAGAAAACAAATCGAAAAACAAAGAAAGAAAAGTGGGGAAAATATACAGTTATAGCAGGAAAAAGTTGATATCTTTGGTTTTAATCCAGTTTTTTTTATTTCATTTTTGTATGTATTTAAAGATGATGTGTGTGGACACTTACATTCTGTAGATAGAAAATTAAAAATTTTAGGAGCAATAAAAAAAGCATGTCTCTGAGCAAGCCTAGTTTTACACAAAGGTACTTCAAGTTATTTATCCAGTTGCTAGAGCGATTTTCGTTTTTGGGAATAGTTTTTGTCTGGAAAATACATATTTTAGGCCCTGTAGACATGTATATATATATATTATATATATATACTCGTATATTTGTGATCTAATCCTTAGGCATGTCTTTTTTTCCTTTCCATATTCTACTTTCTTTTATAATTTTTCCAATTGTCAGCATTTTAATATAATTAATATAATAAATCCATATGTTTACACTGGACTTCATACAAAGTAACTATACTCCATTGGTCACCATGAAACAGGCAGTCGCCTAGTATGGTGATCTAATGTATCTACTCCATGTAAATGTCTCCATTAAATATCATGTATTTTATAAATAAATATATATTTTATTACCTTAACTGTGAATTTATGATAAAGTTTTGAATAACAAGCTCCCGTTAGACAAACCACAAAAACAGTTTATCGGGACTTTATGCATGTTTTTTCGTAAAATGGCTTAAATTAAAATAAAAAATAAATTTAAAAAATAACCAACTAAAGTAAAAGTAAATATCCCTATTCTAGATATTTTTCCAGTGAACCGCTCGGTTCCTCCTGAAAAAACCCTAATTACCCCTTCCCTTTGATGGCCTCATACTCCGACAACTAATTATTCATGTATTTCTGTCATTATTTTGTATCTTAGGTTAATTTTAATATAGTCCCGACGTAGGAAGGGTACTTCCAAAACCGGAAGATCATCTTATTAAACGCCAAACCGGTTTTGCTTAGATCAAGTTTCGTCAAGGCAATCATAATAACTAAAGAATATTACAGAAATATTGGTTATACATAGGTGAGAAAACAATAGAGTTTGTACAAAAAAAAGAAGAGAACTAAACATTAGAGGGTGACAACATTACATACATATTGGAAATGATAGATAAAACCGTAATGGAGCCATAACGAAGTCATATTAAAGAGAGACAATTTTTATTTATTTATTAATCATCATTGTTAGTTTTTTTTGCTATAATTTAATGTAAATCAAACTTAATAATTTAATTATTAGGTTATGCAAGTATTTTTAGTTTTTATTATTGTGACAGCTGTTTCGGCGTTTTAGCTCATGCAAAATTCAACTTATCCTTGGTCTCATAAATTATCAGCTTACCATTCAATGGTACATATACTCATTAATATCCCTCTAGACAAAATAGGGTACGAAAAAGAAAAGGAAAAAAAAAAAAATCGCGGTTAATAACGACTATGAGGCAAATAACACTGAATTAATACAAAAAAACAGAACCTCGTAAAAACATTATTAAATGTGATTTACATAAAATTATTAAATTAAAATTAAATGGAGTTCTTCGAATTAAACACAAAAACAAATATACATCATTGTTAGCGTTAAAATATAATAAACTTGTGGTTTATAACAAATTGATTGAATTATTGATCGTGCCATGTCTTTCACCGGCGTCCCTGACTTTTTCTATCATTCACTTTCGCGTAAAATATTTTCCTTATACTCCAATCTTCGTTGCTCCCCTCTACATGCCCACACCATCTAAGCGTCCATTTCCTAATCTAATTCATTACACGTACGTCAGAATTTTTTCCGAATCTTAAATTTTTTAACACGTTCTATAATATGGACCTCACATGTTTCCATATTACGTTAAAATTATATTTAAATTGAGTATTAATATATTACAAGTGAGTTTCTTTGCTTGTGATGTAACTACAAGGCTTTCATTCTGAGAAATACAACTTTTTTTTTGAAATTCCTGTCACGCATGAATTTCTATATAAGAATCCATGTAATGTTAGCACATGCAAAGTATTTCTTTGAATTTTCGATTCTTCCCTCGAACACAAAATTTGTATTCCTCAGATGTATTTCAGCGTTCAAAACTTTTAGGCAATCACCCCCATTTTAGGGGATGCTAACCAGAGGTGAATACTACCTTGACTCGGGGTAATATTTCCTTTTTACTTCCTATTTTTTATGCGTAACATTATGAAACACGCTTTGAAGTTATAAATACCCCTTAAAACGAATAAAGGGTGGTAACCTCGAGGTTGCAACGAACGTGAAAAGGTAAAGTTTATCTATTTGAAACATTGAAATGATTTCCTAATGTGTCTTGTCGGTAGAGAGATTTGATAGACCTACATTTATTGATAGAAATTACGTATTATTTTTAATTTATTACATTAACAGCTTGAGTTATTTATATTTATTGACAATATGATAATGTCTTCATAAGGCAAAACCGTAACATTATATATTACACTTAGCCCATATATTTATAAAAAAAAACATGATCAATTTTTGCTTTATTAATATGAAAACGAAAATTGTTGAACCTACTTCCAGCTGGGGCATGATTCCAGTTTTTTTTTTTAAATATAAGGCACTGTCGTCATCCTTAGGCTTAAAGATTTTTTGCTTAACTGCAGTTTCGGTTTTTTCGGATGACAGCTGTCATTCAGCGAATGATATTCTTTAAAAATATCGTGTTTTACGTAATTTTCACGAAATTGCGATGTTTGAAATACCTATGCCAAAAGCCCGAAATGTCAAATAAAAATTTCTAAAAATTATCACACACTGTATGAATACTAAAAAATTATAAATTAGGTATAAATTTTTAAGTATTCATATATTCCTGATGATGAAATCATCGCTTTCGAAACATGTAGATATCAATGTGTATTTATAAAGTGGTGAATAATAAACATATTTTTAAATTCATTTATTAATAATGACGCCACAAAGTGAATATCAACCATTTGAAGAAATTATAATAAGAATTATTTTGTTTAAACCACTGTTTTTAATATATAAATATCTACATGTTTCCGAAGGAAAGCTTCCCCCACCAGGAAAAAAAAACAAAAAATAAGCAAAATAGAAAAAAGAATTAATAAAAATAACAAATAAAAAGTAATTAGAAATGGCTATGTTTTTGTTTGGCAACAAGATAGTTAGAAAAATCCCTATAATCATATTTGAACTTATCCAAACAAAGTCTTAACATTCAACAATACTAAATTCAACGATATTTAATTCACGACTGAGGATATTCTATCAAGGTTAAATTTTGATGGTCGCGGAACCACAATCTATGTCAGTCCCATCTTCAATGTTCCAAAAATTTCCATGCCACCCTCCACCCAAAGAAAAGAAATTATTTCAACACTAACAGGCAAAGCGCCGCGGGCGAAAATTTTTCGTATTGAAGATTAAAAAAAAAATGACAGTGAAATCTTCATACTTGTAAGGGAAAGCTCACAACTCGTTTCATTAATTACGAATAATGGATAATACTACCAGTCCACAAACATGTAAATTAACTAACTATTACCTCAATATGCGTCGTGTTGATACCATTGTTGTTACCATTTATTTCTCGGAAAGTAAAGAATGCAAGATCAAACAAAAAAAAAATTATAAACGCGTTGTAAAAAATATTGTTACAAATTTCAATAATTTATAATTTGCGCATTGTCTTCTAACAAGATCAATATTGCCCCACGTTGAACCACTGAACTACGAGTATGTACGAGTATATAAGTGTACATTTAGGGAGAGACTTAAGAGGAAAGGCTGCACGGCCCGTTTCATACATACAAAACTTAATTTTTGATTTGAGGTCAAAATATTCACCTAAACATAATGATATATAATTTAAAGTAAAGGTTTAGTAAATATCTAGAACATTTGATAAGTATTTTTATTTATTTTTGTTTTACATTATAAAATATAGACCATTAAAGAAATTGATTTTTCGCGATTTTAAAGGCATCTTTAACGATTATTTGGGGGCTAACGGTGATTTAAAAAAAAGTTTTACCCCTTTTACTTTGAAAATATAATGAAACATAAAATAAAAAATAAGCATTATGGTGGACTTAAAATTAAGTTAAAAACGACCAATTTACGTTGAAACACAAATTTGCCGTTCATAATTTAAAATATCGACAGAAAAAAACAATTTTTTTTTAAATGTTTTGATTTTATATTTTTATTTATGTAATCATACTTATATAGCAAATCTGATATATTTTTCAAGAGTACGATAAACCTGCAAATAATTTTCTAAGTTGCCTCTAAAATTACGAAAACAATTTTTTTTTCAGGGCATTTACTTCATAATTTAAAACAAAAATAAATAGAAATACTTCTCATCCATATTAGATATTAACTAAATATTTAATTTTTAAAAAAGATGTTCAGTTTGGATGGGAATTTTGACCTCAAATCCAAAATTATGTATGAAGCAGGCAGCGCTGCCGTTCCTCTTAATAAAACGTAAAAATGTACTTCAGTACAGGAATATTCAAGCCATTAAATGATTTTTCCATTCGGGACTGCCCGATGCTAGAACTAAAAAAAAAATTCTGCTTGCATTGGCGATGTCCCATTAAAAGCAATGACGGGGTCTTATTACTGAAAAGTTCGGAAAAATCGTTGTTTACTGAGAGAGGCCGTTGAAAATTGAAATACGTTATTTTGTTTCATACTTTGGTGCTTTATTCATGGCTCATAAAGCATTCTGTCGTTTCAACCACCGATATGAACATGGTAAATATTACTTTATTGACACACTAGAACTGGGCTACAGACATTTATGGACGTATTTCGTACAGAACTGTTCAGTATTTAATAAAAAATAATAAAATCGTTTATTTGTCACTAAGTTATTTAACATATATTTTTATTTTTACATAAAATTTTAGCAATTGATAAAAAGATAACTGTTCAGTTATACATTCCGGAGCCTGGAGTGCAGCTGGTTTTTAGCAGTGCTTCTAGAAACCAGATAAAGTTATAGTTAGAAACATTATAAAATCTATTAATTTTGATGTTGTGCGGCTGATTGTGCAGTCTTAAATAAAGCGGTTCAATGTCTGGGAATAACAAGTAAGTGATCTGGAGTGTATTTTGTGTATGAGAGTCGTGGAACCACTGCAGTTTGCCTAACAGATAGGTAGGAACCGTTGAATTAATCAAATTGTACATTTGACACATTTAATTTATTAATTGATAAACTAAAGTTTTTAAGACAAGATTTTTGTGCATAGCGCAAAGGGTAACAATTATTTTTCTAAACAATAATTATTAGCCTGAAACACTCATCCAAATTGAAAAAACCTTCCAAGAAAAGATAAATGTCGCCGACAGGACTCGAACCTGCACCCTTCTGATATCCGGTCAGATGCTCTACCATTGAGCTACGTCGGCTTTATCGCAAACCCGCCAAGTTAATCAATACATACTAGTGTTTCATTCAATAATTACGGTTATTTTATCATTTCTTGGAAGGTTTTTTCAATTTGGATGAGTGTTTCAGGCTAACATTTAATTTAACTTCCTTCTATTCGAGGTAAGACGAGATTTGATCGCCACTCATGCATTTTGAATACGTTGCAATTATTTTTGAGTTTTAGTATCTTATTAATGGGAAGGGTATTGACACTACTTAATAAAGGGCTACGATACAATTTGAAGATCACGTGGCAAAACAAACAAATACTATGAGAAACCTGCCGCTGGTAGCTTGGTTATTTCATTTATTTTTGTTATATGCATAGTTTATAAGGAAGAGGGTGACCAGGAACAATGGAGTAATCAGTGAAGCACCTGTAGAGATGATTGCTTTCTTGCAGAAGTCAATACCGACCTTCGTCAGAATAACTTCATTTGACCGGACATTTTATCAGAATTCAAGAAATTGAATTTTGATGGCAGTATTGCCAACTGACTCAGTTCGAAGTGTTTCCTAAGGCTCATTTCCAAAGTGCCAACGTAAACTGTAACAGTTGGGGGTAAGCTACAAAAGATAGGTCCATATTTAAAGGAAATAATACGAATAGGTGCTTTATCCAACACGACGCGGAAAGTGGAACCCGGGTAACACGATGCAGATAGGGTGAGGTGGAGAAAGGCAGCATAAGGGAAACAAACAAAACAAAAGGGAACTCTAGTCATTCCGCTGCGGTTGTCTCTTAATGCCATAGATCAAGGGTTCTCAACCTTTTTGTGGTTCAGAACAACTTTCTTTAATGTAATTTTCATGAAATTTTGAAATTAATGTATTTTACGAAATTTATTTACCACACACAACACTATTTTTCGACGTGTGCAATTCCAGTAGGGTAATTATTTTGGTACGCGAAATTCACGCCTGCGTAATTTCGTTCAGACCCGTTCTGTCGTATCAAGTTGTAAATAATATTGATTTATACGTTTTTTTTTGTTTTCCCACACTCACCTTTTTAAATAACCATTTATTCTTATTTCCTCAAAAATTGCTAAATTACTTTGCGATTCTATTTTTATATAAATAATAATTAAGATAGAATGTATTCCGAGGAAGGGATCATTGGACCCGAAACGATCATGTCGACGTTTCAAACAGTGGTTGAAACAAAGTGTTTTATTATTAGTTATTTTTGTCATAAGTTCTCTTTAATGGTTGATAACAAATTAATTCAATATTTGAAACGTCGTTTGTATCTTATTTCGCTAATGAACAAAAAACTTTGTTAATTTAAAATAAATCCGCATAATCTGAGAGAGAAATTGCACTCCGCTAAACCGCGGGAAATTTGCTAACGACCTCGCCAACTTTTATAACCTTTGAAAATTTATTCAGTAAATGGGTTACTTTATTTAAATTAAAATGCTGAAAATTCAGGATAAACAATTTGCCTACAAAACTTTCGTTAAGTCAGTTACGTCATTAAATTAGTAAAATTCTTTATTATGCTAAGTGAACAAGTGAGGGAAACAAATCGAATGTACATTCATCCATTTAAAAATGATTAAATACATGTCGTAAATGAATAATACAAATTAATTTAATTTTCTATTCGTATTACGTAAGTGTCACTTGTTTCCGTTTTAACATTCAATGGTATAAACACATACTTATGGAAACCTATTGAACAAAATTCCCTTAGGCTTAATATTCAAGTGTATCCATAATTCAAATCGTAGATAAATTCAAAGCGACACAAATCCATAAATCACGCCGATTATGAAAACAGACAGTTCCAGAAATCGTGACATATCACTTTGTTATTCAGCACAATCGTGTTTTTATCTATGGGCATCTCCTTTTGTTTTCCGGGAACTTTCTTCCGATCTTTCCAAGGTTCTAAATGTCGTTTCTTATAAATATTTACGGCCGGGATTTGCTGGGATCTGGGTCAGTGTTTTAAGGTTATAGAAAAGGCGCTTGTTCTATCCTGCCGAGGAAATTGTATTCTATCCACTTGGAATTTTGTTGCGTCACTTAAAGGTTACAAACCAACACTTATAAAGCTTGGAAAAACAGTAGAAACTTGACGAATCCGTAGAAATTAGTCCTGGCTACCGATTTAATTTCTTTATTTTTTCAAATGTTATACATTTTTTTATATTAACGTCCCGTAAAACTGATTGGTATCAGTTTGTTAATGGGTTTTTAAAACAGTCCATATTTTAAATTTAAGATGTATGCATATATATTACACTATTATTATAAAACAATATTTATAAAAAATAAAGGAGGGTACGTAAAAAAATTGACAAAAAAGGGTAAAAAATATATGAAATAATAAAGAAAAAAAATCTAAACAATTTGCACAACCATTCTCTCAGCATACATCTCCTTCTGAAAATTACTTTACAATTTTTTATTGAATTTGGTAACATGTTGTAAATTTTTGGAATATAGTATACTCTAAGATTCAGGTAAGATTTATTTAGGTGTCTGAGTGCTCTGAACAGTCCAAAACGTCTCAAAAGCCAATAATGAGCAACATTGGAGCTTATTAGCTTTTTTTAATCTTGGACTGGCGCTCTTTCAATAATTAGAAGCTTAAAACCCCGTAAACAACGTGAAATCTGCCTCATTCCTTCAAAACCTGACAGAAATATAATAGAGTCTTAGTTTCCATTAAGTTATTTTCTCATTTGCCCGCTGCCAATTCTCCCAGAATTCTAATTTAGTCCTTGTAAATACTTTTCCCTTGCAAACCATCCACTTCACCCCACCCTTTGCGCCTTATCCCGCAGAGGTCCGGGGTTTTCCTTGTCACGCTTTACCTAGAATTATTATTGAGGGAGCCAGTCCCACAGTCTTTGTACACGGGAGCTAGATTACAAAAGATATTAAGCTGAGATTAAGGCTTTAATCCGGGGTTTTATTTTACTTGGCGCCCAGAATGTGCGCAAATTAATTGTGCCGAGTTGATACTATCAACTTGCAACTACGCTTTTACTAATATTTGTTTGAACAATAATAATATAGTGAGTAAGCGAATAAATTGTTTGCACGCGAAGTAAAGAGTATTTTCGATAGTATTACTTTTCATGCCTCGCATTTGTATGAAAATCTTTGAGTTTTTAAGGTGAGAGAAAATAAACCACAAAGAAACTATTTTCAGATTTGTAATTTAATCAACGGAAAGCAATATTCAACGTAAGCTGTTGAACGTAAAGGGTGTGGTTTTAGTGGCAATCAACGGAAACTCCATTTCAGAGGTCTAACTCTTGTACATGTAACTAAAACGTCCTGTTAATAAAATTATTACGTTTGCCAAAATATTATTATATCTTACGTCTTGGGTAAGTGTCACCACGGTCAAATCGATAACTTAACGATATCGAAACGATAGGCTTAACTGACGACGATTTTATATCGATAGGGGTGTCAGATAGCCGAGGCGATATTGACAATGAAATTAATGGAAAATCGCCCTACGATAGCAATACTGGCGGGTATTGTCTATAAGATCGGCATACCTGAACGTCAAATGTACATAAGAATAAATTGACAATGTCGAATGAATGTTTACTAAGATATCATAATATTATTTAATGCACTCACTTTAGTATACATTGGCAGTCCGCATGTACTTTTTGGTACTAAAAAGGGAGTTATTTGTTCAATGAGGTCTTTAGCCATAACTCGTGAAATTCTGAATAGCTGTCTTCCGTTTTGACGTATACGACGCCTTATAACTCCACGAGCTTCGTTAGTCTGCCGTCGTTCATTAATAAGCAAGGAATTTTTGCATAACGAACGACTTTATCGAGTGTATATTGACAGTTAACCGAAGCTTTTCTGTCACCCAAGATGCCGCCCTAAATTAGGCAGGCTTTTGTCTACCGGTTGTCGAAATATTTTACATCATTTGTTGAGTGTGCTTCCAAACACCGCCTAATGCCGGCTAATATTCATGGATGACGAATTTAATCAATATCGTATTGATACAGGGTTTAAACGATCGACCGTGTTAGGGCCCCTGGTAGGCCAAAGATTGACAGACCTCTTGATCTCAGAAAGGTCGACCTTTTGGCACTATATTTCAGAGCTACAGTTCCAGAGTAATTTCGTCGAATGTTACCCACATATGACATACTTAATATTAACCTTTTACAAGAATGAATTAATGCCAGTTGAAAAATTGTTTGAATCTTTTATCTTCCCTGTCACAGTTTAATCAGCGCTTTCTTTGGTAAACGGGTGATTTAATTTTCCTCTCAATTCGAAAACTATTTGTTCTCTTCTTATCATATAGCTCCATCGCTGGTGTTATGAATAAACCATTATTTGAACATTGACTCACAAATGTGTTTCTGTCCAACAAGTCTACGAGTTTCGTTCCCCGGCTTCGTTTTGAATAAATTATGACTAAGATTATTTGCTAGAAATGAAAACTCTATATAGTTAGATGTAATGTAATCCTGGTGAGGATCTACAAATCTACATACAATATTATACATACAAAACGATTAAAAAGTTGAAGTCTTTTGAACATGAAATATTAGAACTTTTTGTATATTATCACGTGTTTTTAGACGGTGTACAACTAGAAAATGGTGTACATAATCCGATCTGACAATTTGTTGTCCTAGGTCGTATCGATATTAAAATAATAATGATAATTTCGTAAGAACTGAAATATATTGACACCTCATATTAGAGAGGTTAGAATAATTTTTGATTGGAATAAAAATTAATAGCAAATAAAAAAAACAAAGGGAGATATGGCATAGACATGTGCCGACTGTCACCGAGCTATGACCAAACTGCACGGACTTTCAATGCGGCTCAATAATGGTTCATGATCCATCTCCCTTGTTTCTAGTGTCTGTAGATTTAATTAGTATTGACTAATGACGTTTATACTCTTTACCAAACCTTTGATAGTTTGAGACAATTTTACTGTTTTTCTTACAAAGAAACCAAGAAACCACAATAAATTTTAAGTAGTGATTGAACCTGATTATTGAATGATATACTTACCAGTGATTTGGGTATTTTTGTGATTTTGTTAATTATTCTGGAAGAAATTAAACGATCCACCTCTAATCAGGCATTTGCCCGATTGCCGACATTGACATTTAACGTTAGCTAAGTGAACTCAAATAAACCAAAGTCACGACATCCAAATATAGACCCACGTTCACGGAACTACCTAAAAATGTATTAAATCAAAATAGAGAAATTTCTTTATGTACCTACATTAACAGTTATTTATAACAGTTCATTATAACAGTTCATTATAACAGTTAATTATAACAGTTAATTATAACAGTTAATTATAACAGTTATTATAACGGTTATTTATAACAGTTATTCATAACAGTTATTTATAACGGTTATTTATAACAGTTATTCATAAAAGTTATTTATAACGGTTATTTTTAACAACTTTTTAAAACAGTTGTTTATAACAGTTATTATAACGGTTATTTATAACAGTAAATTATAACAGTTATTATAACGGTAATTTATAACAGTTACTTAAACTGGATATAGGTTGAGACGGTTTGTAAATGATGTATGCTGTAAAACGTTGATGTCTGAAAGTAACAATAATTTCTACCCGGAGAACGACTAATGACATTCTTATACTCAAATGTCAAGTGCTATAAATATCCGTGTCCTTATTAGATCTACTCTATTCAATCATATCTTATACTGTGACAACCCTAGTATGAACTATTCAAATAACTCACCACGAGCGCGTCTTTATCGAACTGACGATATACAGACCTCTTCGACATATTCCAATCCCTTCCGTCCTCCATCAAAGCAAAACTAATTATTACTTAGTATTATTTTACTAATGTACTTACTTCTATTCTACTCTATTAGTGTACGACATGTATTATGTTTGTAAAAGTCCCAAGAACGTTTAATAAATGAATAAATAAAAAAACCCTTTGATAGTTGTGCAGTCACCACAGTTTGGTTCATCGAACAATATTAACTTTATATCCCAAATGCACAGAGGAAGAGTTGTATAACCATAAAATATATGAAAGGAGGTTAAGATAAGCAGTAAGGAGAGGAGGATAGTGAAAGTATGAGAAGAACCAGCTGTACAGATCTGTCTAATGAACACAGCTGAATGACAGGATTATTTCACAAATAATTTAATCAAATATACAAATAATCATATATACCCATAGTATAGTATTTTTTATTTATTTATTTATTCTTAAATTTAAAAATAAAAACAAAAACATTAGTCACTTATCTCACTAGGACAATCCTGTGTTGAGATGAGCGGCTTTACAATTTAATAATAATCAGTAAATAGTAATAAGTAAAAAATAATACAGGAATAAAAATAAATAAATATTAATAAGTAAATTATAATAAATAAATAATAAAAATTAAATAATAACAATTAAATAATAACAATTAAATAATAACAATTAAATAATAATAATAAGTAAATAATTATCAGTAAATAGTAATAAGCATATAATAACACACATATATTATTAAGTAAATATTAATAACTAAGCAGTAATAAGTATATAACAACAAAAATAGGTAAATAATAATAAGTAAATAAAATTATGTAAATAGTAATAAGTACATAATAATAAAAATAAAAACAGGTATGTAATAATATGTAAATAAAATGATGTAAATAGTACTAAGTAAATAATATGTAGTTAAAAAAATAAAATGTTAGTACATTTGCATCTTGTTCCAGAGTGATTGATAGTCTCAAGGGCCAGTACTAAAAATGGGAATGAACATCAATTTGGAGGTTGCTAACTCATGTAATACCACAATTAATTTATCTTTAAATTCTATTCCGGTAGTTAGGAAGACGTATAAGATTTCAAAAAACAGACATCCTCATATTGTAATTTTCTTTAAATTCTATGAAACAAATTCCACAATGTGTGAAAATATGTGCATGTTGAAAACCTCTGAAAGCTATTTTGAAGGTTTAACCTAAAAATCCAGTACAAATTTCATATAGAATTTAAAAGATTACAGTCTATTAAGATAAATCATTTGTAGTATTTCTTGAGTTAGAAATCTGCGTGCGTATATATAATCTAAGTGTGTATTTTCGGGTGCTGACCTTTAAGCCCTGGCGAAAGTCCACTGTTCGGAATCAAAACGTTGCGTTATTTGAAATAGATTTAGGGATGTTTAATGATCAGATATGAATAGTTAATAGCCAGGTACTTTACAACCATCCTCTTCCCCACCTTCATCACGTCCTTACTCCCTTGGCTTCACGACACCTCCAAAATGCGAATCTCTCTAGCTCTAGGCACTTGGAACTCTTCAAAATAAAATAAAAAAGCCTAGGGTTACTT
Organism: Halesus radiatus; assembly: GCA_022606495.2. NCBI lineage: Eukaryota > Metazoa > Arthropoda > Insecta > Trichoptera > Limnephilidae > Halesus > Halesus radiatus. Next base: position 42,857 of record JAHDVE020012078.1, read on the forward strand.
ACTAAGGGCCTTACTGCTCTTCTTCGAATGTTGTCAAATGTATCCCAGTATTGATTTCTCATTTGCTTAAAAACACAGAAGGTCTTTTACCCCCGCAAATCTTTTTGTGCCTTTAAAGTAAAAAGATGAAGTGATCTAATTATCGACAAAGCTGCGAGGTTCTCAGCCGCAGCTGTATCTGCTGGAAATGATGTTTTCAAAGCAGAACAATGCTTCCAGACTTTCAGATACATTGTTATATTTATCTGGAAGCTCCCGTGAACAATGCCAGAGCTCCTGTAGCTTCTGGATCTCCAGTAGTGCAGACAATTGGATTTTCTGGAACATGTAATTAAAGTTCCTCTGCCTTGAAAGATTTCACGGATTTCACTGCAGAGGATGAAGCATTGCAGGAAATGACAAAAAAATAAAACTATACATTTGTATACTTCATTCCTGAAAGAAAGATATTGTCAATACTAAGTCAAAGTCGAATAGAAATATTGGTTGAAAAGCCAGTAGCTATTTTAGTAGCAACTCATTAACCTTTATCTTCCCTACATTGAATACCGATACTGTAACGTTATCGCACTTTCAATAAAATAACTTGTTTTCTATAGAAAGCGTGCAACTATATTTATAAAAGATACTGTAACGTTATCGCACTTTCAATAAAATAACTTGTTTTCTATAGAAAGCGTGCAACTATATTTATAAAAGATACTGTAACGTTATCGCACTTTCAATAAAATAACTTGTTTTCTATAGAAAGCGTGCAACTATATTTATAAAAGATACTATAACGTTATCGCACTTTCAATAAAATAACTTGTTTTCTATAGAAAGTGTGCAACTATATTTATAAAAGATACTATAACGTTATCGCACTTTCAATAAAATAACTTGTTTTCTATAGAAAGTGTGCAACTATATTTATAAAAGATACTATAACGTTATCGCACTTTCAATAAAATAACTTGTTTTCTATAGAAAGTGTGCAACTATATTTATAAAAGTACAAAAAGCCATACAAACGTTAATTTTAACAAAAACTCAAAAAAAAAAATCTGATGTAATTCAAATTTAATAATGTTATTATTAAGTTATGCACTTATTTTAGTTTGTTATTACTGTGATAGTTGTTTCGGCGTACAAAATCATTTTTACACTGTCTTTTATTAAATTTGTTAACTATAAATAATTAAATAAAGTTCCACGAATTAAACACAATAAAAATTAACAAAAACTTTTACTCTCGACATCTTCACAATGGAAGAATTCACATCCTTATAAAACTATCTACGTTTTGGACGTCTACGATAAAGTGTTGGCACAGTTTGAATAAACCGAAATTGGAGTGTACAGCTTTATTGCTATGAAGATAAGCCTCTCCACAACTACTGAATTTAATAAAAATAAACGTTTTGGCACGGCTCCTGCCATATTGTAGGTAAATGCATGATGCCATTGAGTCAATCGGCCTTATGGATTCTTACCCTGCATTTTACGCAGGCAATTTAAGTTGAACGATTTATAGCAAAGCGATGCGTTAGTAAACGATTATGATAGCGTTTGTCTATTTTATTCCAGAGTACAGGCCGTTCTTGTATAGCACAGATAAAATGTTCTATTTCAGCCATGTTGAAAAATGCAAGCACCGTCTCGTTCACTACGCGCGATAATATAAAGTGATCGCGTCGCTGGATTCCTGTGATGCATCGCTTGTTATTTGTTACGTAGGACCTTTCCAAGAGATTCCAACCATACGAAAGTATCGCGCCATGTAGCATCGCGTCGTCGTTGTATGTTCCTTTGCCCACGTAAAACGGAGCGTAAGATACTTCCACATGTATCCATCCCACTTCATACAATTTCCAAGCAAGTTAAACGCTAGTTGCCTTTGGTGGGAAGCGTGCAGATCATCATGATTTTTTCATAAGTCGAAATCTATTATGCTTGCAGCATTCACAGTACTGGTATAATATTTATTTTTTTTAATATTTTTTATTTCCGCACAAAAGTCCCAAATACCGGGAGCCAGTGGACCGCAGCATCCTCAATTACAAAACATTTTTAAACGATATTATTAAATATTGGTACATCACACACACTTACTACGTATAGTTTATTATTTTTTACTTTATACTTATTGTTTTATTGTAATTTTTAGAATTTAAATCACCTTTACCTGACATTTTGGGATTTCGGCGAAGATAGTTTACAAACATCGTAATTTCATTAATTCGGTTCATTTAATAGCAGTATTAAACCACAAATAAACCAATATACTTAATTATAATAACATCAGTTTTTATTTTGTTGAAACTAAGCAAATATTGATATTTAAAAAAAAAATGTCATTCGCTGAGTGATAGCTGTCATCCGAGAGAACCGGAACCGCAGTTAAGCAAATAGTATTAAAGCCCAATGATAAGGACAATGTCTTATCCTTAAAAATAACTGGAATCGGGTCCCTGGTATGTTGTAAGACTAAATAGACTACCGATAGGAAGGATATGGGATAAGTGGCGGGTGGTATTTCAACCATGGTTACGTTATGATTAAAAAAATCATTTTCTTCATAATTGAAAAATATTAAAATTCTATTTCCAAGTGAAAAGTTGTCTTTCCAGGGCGATACTAATAGTATCTACAACTCTAGAGAATGGCGTAAATATAAGTATTAGATATATTATTTTGTAGAAAATATATCAACATTTTTTGTGTACACCTGGTTTCGAACCGAAAACCTTTGGGTCCGGAGCCAAGAAGCGCAGCTACCGTTTATACATGGAGCTCGTAAATTAACTGTACGCGCCTACTGATGCGATATAAAGTCATTAAAAACTTTTGTCTTTAATCTGTAACACATCCCGAATACGTAACTCTTTCGTCGTGATACTAAAACAAACCCTGACAAAAAAGGTAGCTCTGAGAGACGACTGTCCCGGGGAAGATTTTAATAGAATAAAAGCCTCGGAACATTTTCCTTTGGTCTCCAAAACCCGTTATTTCCTATTGCCCGCTCTCCGGGTTTCGTGAGCTGCGATTCGCTTGAACAGCTGGTGCCAGAAAAGAAAACACGATACTAGGGAGTTCATTAAAAAAAAAAGTTTGTGAGAGTCTTTGAAATATGTAGAGCTCTCTGAAATTTGTTTCAGTTGATAAATTCGTACTTTTTTTACATTTTACGGTTTTAAATGGTTGAAATTTCCTGGATTTCATCTTTTGTGTTTGACGTAAATAAGTTTCTCTGTTGTTTGTTTATTTATTTATCGTGGTCTCAATAAGTCGGTTATTAGCCATATTGTTAAATATATTACAATTGTAGAGCAAAAAAACGTACAGAAAAAGAGAAATAGTACAATATACATATAAACAAATAGTAGAAGCAATGGAAAATGTTAATAGGAAAACGCAAAGGGTCATAAGGAGAGCTTTACGGCTATTTTGTGACATGCATAAAAAAGTAGTAGATAAACTGCCTGTAAGTGACGTTAAAGTGTCAACGGTCAATGCAGTATCGTTAAACAGATGAACCGCTCTGTTGATTGGCGCGTTCTGATAAGCAGAAGTTCTCGCTTTTGAAGCATAAAATTTTATATGAGATCTTCCACGAGTATAAATAGTTGTTAGGGGGGGTACAAGTTAATTTCTTTCAACAGAGCAAACTAATATTATTTCAAATATGGATTACATATATATGGTCAAAAAACGAATTTAAAAAATGTTCACCTCCCAAACCTTCTCTTCACCATATTCTCCTCCTCCGATAAGTGCGTGGCTTCAACACAATTTCCAGCCGTGCTTCTATTGGGTTTGGGAATTCCAACTAACAAGCGTCCCAACTGCTCCCAGTCCGTCTGAAGCCGTTGGGACTATGACATCCCAAAATTGAGACATGTCATGATGCTGAGGGAATGGCAAGGAGAATAAGATATGAAAGACAAAGGTTGGGAAGTGGTTGAACGTTAAGACTTTTGCGCGGTACTCAGATGAAAATTTGTACAAGCAAATATATCTAGAAAGTTTTATTTTTAAATGGAGTCGAAAAATTTCCAATTATTATTAAATCTGCATTTTCGAGTACTTCCAAATACCACACCTTAACTCGCATCATTAAAACTTTTTTAATGCTTTCATACTATTTCCAATACGCGTGAAGTTGTGCTTTATACTCGTAACTGTTTGGGTATTGTTAACTGTTACTCCACCTCCCTTCTGAAATCCTGACAACCCTGGCAATCCTGGCCTGTCGGCTGCGCCACATTTAATATCCGAATAAAATCTTTATAGTACTAGTTACCATGAATTGGGATTGTGGAATAATAGTCAATAGATTGTAATAAACAAAATGCATTATCTCAAGTAACAGGTGATCAATCACAGCCATTGGATAACCGTTCACTCTATTTTATAGTCCTTTGTGTAGCTCTATAATGCCATCTATTTCATACTGGACGTCAGGAGGCCTATTATGGTTCTTTATAAGAAAATTCCTTATCCTTTTTTTAGGCTTAAAGACTTTTTGCTTAAATGCGGTTTCGGTTCTCTCAGATGACAGCGGTTATTAAATATTTATAGTTTCTTCACAATATTAATTCATTCATAATTCATTTATATCTAATATTTTGTTAAAACCCCTATACAAACTGAAATATGTCCTGTGTTTTGTCACTTGACCCTATTTCTGAATACACGGGTGGTTTCTTGAATGCGGCGAAATTTGTCCACTAAAATTCGTGACTCATTAAACCGGTATTTATCAGTGGACAAAATTTATAACTGGCGCCTACTGCACTTATTGCAAGCAACTATTTTGCAAGCACTTTTACTTTAAGCAAATATTATATTTTACTTCTTCAATAAATGTAAAATTACTTTGTGGTACCATTTAAAAAAAAATTATAAGAAATGTTTAATATGTTTAGTGAATCCATTATTTACTATATACATAGGAACATATTTCTGTATACTGTATCTCCTGATGAGGGAAGCTTCCCTCCAAAACATGTTGATATTTATATATTAAATAGTGGTATGTACTAAGTATTTTTTATTCATTTTAACCGTTATATTGTTGCAATGCTACTCCAAACTCTTTCTAAAAATAAAGTGAAGCGGGTGTCGATGTCGCCCGAATCATTCCGATCGCGAACGGAGACTGCGGCCCGGGGCATTTGCCTTAAAGGCGTACCAACTTCAAGTGTTATTGAGTTTTTTAACATTAAAAATTCCAATTTACACGAATATTGATTAATGTTTTTTTCTGTATTTTACTAAACGACATGTCCAGTCATGTAGGTGTTTTGCAGATTGGAGATCCATACCCGGCGAGCGCTTGTAATCGACTGAAGCCCGTGTTATCTCTATGATGCCAATGGGCCTCATTTGGTTGCCCATATAACGAACGCTGACGTTTACTCCATTTGTATATCTCTATGATTCAGTACTACACGTGTATACACGGTCAATGTAACATCGGGATATTTCGGTGCTATTAGTGTACAGCGCCGCGTCGGGCTATTTTGTAATGTCGGGGTATTGTCGGGTATAGCCGGTAATTGACCATGGCTGGGTGCTTATTTTCCTGAATTGCGCTACCTTTATTTCTGTACACCGGCTGCGGCGGTAATGAGGGTGTATACCCTGTTTAAGTAGAACAGCACACATTAAAGCACGCACACAGGGCGCCGTACGGTTCTATACGACGTACGTTAGGGTGGGCCGTCAAAGCTTTTTTAGAATTTGTGTACGCCAGGGATTTCAAAAGTTAACTAACTAACTAACCATCGCGCTGTTTCCCGGAGGGGTAGAGCAAGAGTGGTTGAGTGGTCACGATCTTTGGCTATGAATCCAGAGGTTGTTACCGACAAAAAAAATTAATCTCATTTTATATGAAGTTAAAAAAAACCCAATGCTGTCAAAAGTCACAATAAAACAAGCTTTATAATACATGCAAAAAGCTAAAAAAAACAAAGACATTTATTGTGTTTAAGTATATTTTCTAGAAATCCATTTTAATTAAAAAAAAATTAAAATTTTAGTAAAAACTATTTATATAATAAATAAGAATAACTTTGTTCAAATCACTTTTATTAATATGTAAATATCTACATGTTTCAGAAGCAAAGCTCCCCCTATCAGGATAAACAATATACTAAAAATAATGCCAAGTATAGACAAATAATAAGCAAATTACAAACACAAACAAAAATTTTACAATAAATCATAAAAGTAGGTATGTAATTAATTAAAAATGTAAATATAAATGATAAAAGTATTTATTATTAAATATTAAATAATAAAGAAAATTTCATTAAAAACATTTTTATTATTAATATAAATAAAATCAAGAAAATAGCAAGGCATGAAAAGTAAAATATTATTTTCATTATTTATTTTAAAAACGGTTTATTTATAAAAAAAAGTTCTTCTAGGTAAGTATTATTACGCGTGACAAATATTTCGCCTTACGAGGGGAATTATCAAATTTTGGTGAAGCCACTTACAGACGATCTACTTATATAATTTCTATATGGTTACTTATACTGAAACTTTTAAATGTTAAAATTTTTTTTTACAATTTCTTATTCATCTATTAACCAATTGACGGTTATTTCACAGTAAAATCTCCATAGTCATAAAATTATATGACTATCGACTAAATTGGTTTCATTGGCGTTTTCTTATTAATTTTGAATGCAGGGTTTTTTACTTCATAATTATACTAACCTATATTACGGTCTATAATTAAACTCGGCTTGAACATATCTAGCAGTGGTGAATAAATATATATTATTCTATTCGCCACTGCTTTAAAAAATAACTAATGTTGTTCAGATGCTCGCTGGTTGTGGAGCAAGTTATAATAAATTGTTGTTTTGCCCATAAATAATTCTGCAGCTTATTTATAAAATGTCTAACGTCAGTTTTCGATGTACATTTTACAGAGATTTCCTCTCATCATTGGGATATCTTCAGAATTCCAAAACGACCAATGTCAATTTCCTTACAATTTTCGACATTCGGTGGCCAATGTTACACTAGAAAAATGCGTATCTTAAAATGAAATTTTGTCAAAAATACCAAATTCTACATAGGCTTCGTCAAATTTGAAAAACTGACATTGGCTCTTTTAGAAGCAAGTCACATAATTATTGGATTTGGAGCTGTCAAACAACAAAAGAGGATTTTGAAAACTTTTCCCCTTGGTACTGGTCTAAAAGTAGTATTTTTTATGTTGACCGTATTCGGATGTGCAACTTATAAAACTCCTGACTTAAGTCAATTTCGTAAAAATACTATGTCGACCCACCCTACTGTACGGAACTGTACGTTGTACGCAAATGTTGCTTGTTTCGTGTTGTGTGTCGTGGGGTGACGGTGGACACAAACGCCGGGACTAATTATGGTTTTGTATATTAGCTTATGGGCCCATAGGAGGTGAGAATGTTAATATTTGAATAAAAACCGGGATTTTATCTATTAAACAGAATAGCCATGGTTCGGGAGGTTACAATCGTGATAATTTATATATTCGTATGTTTTCCTCTTTTTCAGTTTTAAAATTATTTTTTTTTTAAATAACGGAACGGTGCTCGAAAAGCCCCCGAGCTCCGACAAGTAATCAAAGCAAGTCGATTTTTCATCAAACACATTTTTTTCTGTTGCTTAAGGTAAACACTTATATATTTCTAATTATTTATTTATGTACGCCCATTATAGGCTTTTACATAGACATTTACAAATAATATAAAAAAGATAAGTATAATATTAGATAATATAAAAAGAAACCACATAATTTGACACTTTATGCAGAGTTAAATAATTTCAAATAACGTAGCTCTACTCGGTGAAAAAAATCGCACTAATGCATGCTTATATGCTTATACTGTAACATTGATGTACCAAATATATCAACAACATCGAAGTATTTCTTCCCCAGATCGCATAGAAGTATAATATTGTCACGATGGAGTTGAATTGTCACAATAAAATGGTAGGCACTGTATTGTAACTTTCCTACCGTGTACATGAAAAACATTCAAATTTAGCGGTTCAGGGGTACAAAATATTGAATTAATAATCTTAAGCAAACATTTAAAATCTGTTTTATCCAATACTTACCACAAATCAAATAATACATAGAGATTCCTTAACATACAAGTGGAAAGAACCAAAATAAGGGGAGCGCTGGGGCAATCTAGGCGTGGCATCAATTTAAGTAAAAAGATTTGGCTTGTTTACAAAAACCAAATATTTTGTTATAGTAGGTAGTTTGACTCTTTTTATGAATGTTTTTTTAATTTGCTTACCTCAGTGAAAATCGTGCGAAACAAACGTGAACTAAACTGGTTCCTAAATGGGTGTCACGTGACGTTTGCCTCCAGCCGTCGAAATGGTACTTAGGCTAAGTCTACTAAATCTGACGTCAGTGACACAATTCGCCACTATTTCACTTTTGCACAAAAATTGGTACGAAATTTCTCATTCAACAAAAACCGAAAAACTATAAAGCATAAAAAAAACGTACGTTGCAGCTAAAAAATAGCTTAATTTATCACAGTGAAAAACAATTGCGCTTACCAATCATTTAAAATTTAATTTTCATTGAACGCCGAAACTAACAAATTGTGATGTGTTTGCAATTCGTTTGGAAATTTTTATTACTATTTTTCGAGCGATTCATTTTGCAGTTCCATCCCTTGGCACTTGCAATCGATAGATAGAATAATGTTGCAATCCAATTAGTTCCAGCAGGATGTTAGCAGTGGCGTGCATGCATAAAGCCGAAAAAGGCGTGCATGCCCCTAGAAAATACGAACGTAAAAATAAAGAACACAAAATAATTTTCAAAAAAATATTGTTAGAAGTTCCTATTTGTCTTTCGAGTATTTTTATGTCATAATCGCTTTAAAATAAGAAAACGATTCTACTAAATATAATTTATTTTCATAAGTAATTCTTATTTTTATACTAATAATAAATTTCAAAAATATATTTTAATTAACAAGGATAAAGTTGAGATCTTAAATAAATCAGGGGTATATAAATTTATTTCTTATTTTTATTTTTAACAAAAATTTTAATGGTAGAGTTAAGGGGCACTTAAGTAATAATTATTATTCTGAATTTACCTTCCATATTTTTTTAACATATCATTCTACTCACATTAATAAAGGTTTAATTTTTTTTTTAATAAATAAAAAACCAGTTTACAATTAGATAAATTAGAAATTAGAAAAAGTGTTCATAGTAAATTAAATGTTATTATTAAATAATTTATTTTTTTAATAGTTATGTCTTAAATTTATTTTCGCATTAATATCTACGTTTATAATATTATTAATATAAATTTTAATAATAAGAGCCATATCATTTTTTCATGCCTTGCTTTTTTTAAAATTTATTTATAGTAATAATAAAAAATCATTTCTTTTTTAAATTTCTGATACAAATTTTAATTTTTTATTTAATATTTTTATTTTTTTTTCGCAATTATTTTTACATTTTTAATTAATTACTTACCCATTTTTATCTAACATTTGTTAATGTTTTTAATTTGTTCTATTTTCGTATTAACTGTTTTACTTTTTGACTGTTTGGAATCTGTTATCACAGCTACGGGAAAAGGGAGATTTGCTATAAATTCCGTACAATTGAATCTCGAGGAGAAAATACTAATTCTTTGCAGTGCAATGGGAGTTGCCTGGAGACTGTTGGGATGCATTTATTGTCAAATTAAATGACAGCGAAAAGCGTAAACTCGCTCTTCGTACCTCTTATTTTAGTTTCTTCCCCTTGCGTGTTTCGGCCTCTCTAGTGATTACCTGCTCTGTTGTGGCAACTTCGCATGTATTTTTTTAGAATGATGTTCATCGCACATAGATTTGCTGCGAGCTTATCATACAAAAAATGTATTCCATTTGAATGGCATGACTAATTTATTTATAATGTTTTTCTGCCTGTAAATAAATGCGTTATTTCTATGCATGTCATGCAATTAATACGTACAGTTTTAAATAAATGTTTCTCTTCATAAAAATGAATCAAGTTTTACATGATATGTTTATTAAAATCTTATAATATCAAAACTGTTTTCTATTCCAAGATGGCTTCCCAGTGTAAACAGTTTAAATTCTCATTTTACAGTTATCGCACAACTGTGCTGGAAAAATTGGTAAAATGAAAGATCCATTGAAGAACCTGTGGAGCAATACAAGAAAATGTTGGCAGGTAAATTTGATCACTTAATAACTAAATAACGACCAGTCAAAGAGCAGTATATTTGAACCGAGTTCCAGAAGTAAAATTTAATTAAGTTTTTACATAACCCTCGAAAGAAAGCATTCTTCTTTAGCCTATTAATGGTAGCGAGAAGTAAATTTTAGTACCTTTTTAAATTCTCCCATCTTTTGTTAATCTTTGTCGTTTAGCGTAATAAATATTTCGATCACTAATAATAGAAATATTTATCGCTTAAATTGATCAAAGCTACGCATGATTCACTCGTTTATTATGTCTGAGAAGCGATCAGTAAATTTCACTCAATATTTCCCGCCATACAATAAGACGTAAAATTTCCTCAGTGGAAAAAAACTATTTAACTTACCTACCTGCAACCTGTTACTATGAAAACAAACGCATTGCTGAGGAAAGAACTCAAGGAAATCATATCTTGAATAAAGCTAGTCCAATCGGTCGGCACTTAAGTGAAAAAATAATTTGTTGGAGAGAATAAATTTTAATCTTCGATTCCATTCTAGGATTAAAATGACTTTAGTTATATTTTGTCACAATATCTGAAGAGCCAGGTATTTTCCAATTTTTTTCTAATCCTTTTCGCGGTTACATTTTTAGGTTTAACAACGAAATCGTGGAACTCGAATAGTCTTACTAACTCCAGGCGGTTGGGACTCTAGCATCGAATCACATAAAAAAAAGTTTTATACTTGTCTTGTCTAGGAATATATTACACCTCAAGATTATGTGGTAAGAGGAACATGATATCCAGTAATTTCATTAACGAATATTTCAATATTCATAAAAAAAACATACTCCACAATAGTTATTCGATCACTGCACAACTAATATGTTATGTACATTCTATATAAGTACTCGTTTTATGACGAAAGCGCAGTCAATGATTGAAGCACACAGAAGTTGAACGTCTCTGTAAGTTTTAGCAAGGTAGTTGTAGTAGGTTCCATAGTGAGTTAAGTGACAGGAATGAGTACCCTCGAAGCGGGAACCCTCTGTTGATGTACTTTTGTATTTATGGCAGATGAGGACCTACTTTTGTTTGCACTTGAAACATCTCTAGGAAGGCGCTCTCGTTTAAAAAAGGAATGCAATATGCAGAATATTTTAATGTATGAACAAATTGATTTTTACACGAGGGATTCATAATTCCCGCATCATCGGAGTCGACATACCTACACACCTTATCGGCATATCTAAATACATGTTTTTATTTTATTTTTTATATGCAACTAGCTGATGGAATAAAGTTGTGAATTCTCGCTTGTCATTAGGGTGCCATAATTGATTTGACAGTGAAAGTAACTATCTCCAAATAAAGAAACATAATATATTATTTCATTCCAAACGTAATTTTTTTCAAAATATATCTAAATCATAAAGTTCTTAAGTAGGTACCCACTCGTGTTTTCCAATTTGAAAATATTCTACCCCAAAAAAAACCCTTCTTTTTTTGAATATGCAATCTTGCCCTCTAACCAGAGTGTTATATCTATGGGCTAAACTAAATAAAACATGGCGGGTTCAATGTTTTTCACACTAATTTTAAAACGTTATATCAATAGTTTTACATATTGAATTTCATTCAAACTACTTTCTAAACCTTCCCGGCACTAATAAAACAGACTGTGCTATTTTCAGCGAAACCGGTAAAGTAATTTTCGAGAACATCGAGGATAAACAAACAAACTTACATTTTTAAATATATAGATAGTATAAAAATAATATAAAAAACTCGCGTTTTTTATTTTAATTTATTTTAAATTTTAATATTAACTCCATACAGGAGTCCCAGAGGGAAATCTATGCCATCTTTGGGGGTGATGTGTGGAGGGTTTTTTTTTGAGGAATGGAAGCGGCGAACTTTTTTTAAGGGACCCATGTTGTAGGAGGGAGGAAACACAGAGGCTAGCAAATCATTACAGAATAGTTACCAAAATTTTAGTAGGTACTTCTTAGCTGTCAAGTTTTTCACCACAACATCACAAGAAATTTAAAACCTTGATTTTCGTATCTGGAGTAAAAAAATAAATCTATTAAGTAGAAGCCCTTCCAGTGTTATAAAATTTGCGTAAATTTGTCAGACTAAGTTACAGGTCCAAGCATTTCCATCATGAGAAAGAAAACCTTAAAAGATATGGCTCAAAATAAGGTAAGACCGAATGCTTAAACTTTTTTGTACAATTAAAAAAAAAGTTGAAACTCGGGCAAAGTCGGGTAATAACAACATTTTTCCCATAAACTTACGTGAGTACCTCGCTGGAAGATGGTAGACTTTATATGGGCACTTATTCTCCCTTTAAGCACGGTGTAACACAGGGAAAAAATAAAACTCTCTTATCTGCTCCTTAACCTTTAGCCTTCCTTGGTCTTTCCTCTCAATATTTTGTTTCTTCTACGGCGAATATATTAGTCTTTCAGAGGGCGTGAATTTTAATGTATCCCTTTCCTTGTGTCGGTCCTTCGCGACGTCACCCGAGTAGCTAAAAATATTACGAAGATTACATAAAAAAATATTACAAGGAGAAATGAAAGAAACATGTATATCGTAGACACTGATTGCCAATTTACTTTATAAATACCTAAATTTTGAAAATATTGATTACAACGGCCTCAAAGTTACCCTAATAACACCCCTTTTGGTAAACGCTTACCGATCGAGATTCCATTGCCTAGATAAGGGTCTTTCGGGTGTCTCACCATATACCTCAAAAATCAGGTTCCTCTAGGGCAGTAATGCATAACCGGCGGCCAGTGAGCCCATTTGTTATGGCCGGTGGCCCTTTTCGTGCGGCCCACTTGCCGTTCCTCTTAAGTTTTTTTATATACCTACTGGCTACGGGCGGTTGGGACAATTGTACGGTATTCACGTGTATTTATTTAATAAAATCTTCACCAGCAACGCCACAGGCTGCAAAGTTAACTAATAAAAAGGTTGTGCATCATTGCTCTAGGGATTCAGATTTTTCCTAACTAACACGCACATAAATTGTATTTCCACTTTGTTTTCTTCATATGTGTGATAATTGTGAGGTCTATAAAATGCACTTACCTAAAACAGCAGGAGGTGAAAAATAAAAATAACAAATATTTATAGACCTTTCATCATTGGAAGAAACTACCCTACGCCTACACTTTTATTGAATTATTTGGAAATATTTTCTATTTCTGACTATAAAATGACGAAAATATTCAGCATTTCGATGTTGCCATTCACGAAGATTATATAATATAGCATATGAAATATGCAGCTTTTCCTTTCTAGGATCTGAAGTTGATTATTTTTAAAAGATTTTATGGCACATTAAACATGAGAAAGTAATGTAGTAGAAAAATAATGCTTATACTAGCTAACGAGTTGATTAAAAGAGCTTAATATGTACGACACGTACGTTAATAATATCATATTTACATTACTAGCAGTTTGTTAATCTGTTCATTTCATAATCAAGGAAAATTTTATCAGTATTTCATATGAAATAAGTATTTAATCAGAGGACACTTTAATTGTTACATACCAATTAATAGTTACATTTTTTGTATGCAACTCCGCACAAGAATCCCAACTGTTCCCAACCGTCTGGAGCCAGTGAGACTATGGAATTCATCTATCAATTGGGGTATGTTGCGATCCTGTAGATACATAGTGAAGAGAAGAAGGAGATAAAGAAGAGTAAGTTAGGGAAGTACATTTCTATACAGATCTTGTCACCAAACACGGCTAAAGCTGTTTATTAATATTTCTTTATATGTTAAATTCATTATTTACAATTCCATTTTTAACCTCACTTGGACTAATCCTACATCGAGGTTAACAATTATATTAATAAAAAAAAACACAATGAAAGTAACACGAAAAATAAAGATTTATAAATTAGTTAGAAAACATTTGTATAAATTGATCGAATGTCGTCTTTAATATTTAAATTTTATAAAAAATTATGTTTCTGTATTAGTATGAACATTAGGTTATACGTTTTCATCAATATGTATTAACTTCTTCGATTCTTTAGTAAAAGCTCCCATCTCTGTGAACTTCTCGGTAATAACACAGAACTTCGTACGTCTGGAATATGGCTCATGGAAAATGTATGCGCGATTAGCAATTTGTTTGTTCCGTGTCGCTTTCCACGGAAGGGGTTTTCACTCACTTACTTGCACGAAGCAGAAATATGGACATTTTGTATATGAAGCACTTCGTAACGATAGCGGGAAAATGACGAAACGTGTGTATTCTTTTATCGGTGTTCATATAGGTTCTATAGGAGGTTGTATTGCACATCGTGTGTATTCTTTTATCGGTGTTCATATAGGGTCTATAGGAGGTTGTATTGCACATCGTGTGTATTCTTTTATCGGTGTTCATATAGGTTCTATAGGAGGTTGTATTGCACATCGTGTGTATTATTTTATCGGTGTTCATATAGGTTCTATAGGAGGTTGTATTGCACATCGTCTGTATTCTTTTATCGGTGTTCATATAGGTTCTATAGGAGGTTGTATTGCACATAGTGTATATTCTTTTATCGGTGTTCATGTAGGTTCTCTAGGAGGTTGTATTGCACATCGTGTGTATTCTTTTATCGGTGTTCATATATGTTCCATTGGAGGTTGTATTGCACATCACAGTTAAGGTCTCAAAAAAAAACTTTAATTGAAGTTTTAATACCGCTGCATTATACATTGTAAGTACTCGAGAGAGCTTCATAAAATTAGAAAATAACAAATGACCATTCATTGGATATTCAACATGTCTGCCATATGTCACACCAAGTGGTTCGATATGTTTGGTGACTTGTCAGGGGTGTCCGGATTCATGGGGTGAGGTTTGTCTTGGTCTTGTCAACCGAAGCCTCTGCCCATCAATTGTGTGATGGGTCAAATCGGAAGAGGCTGGTTGAGGGAGACTCCTCGACGTCTCCAGCCGGACTCTATCGAGCCATCACCTTGCACTGCAGTGGAGGAATGGAATAATTACGTTTGTCACTCCTGGGCACAATGACTTTCAGATTCATACCCACCCCTCACACGTTTTTTTTTATTCATAGAACTTCTTCTCCTTCTTTTCCCTAAAAAGACCCCCTATACAGCATCCCCAACAATGTAATTATTTTCCTCTGGGGCTCATGTGCGGTGTTAACATAAAGAAAAAACAAAACATAAGCTATTGTCAAATTAACTCAAATCTTCTTAGCAAATCACACCGATTAAAACAGGAGTCATTAAAAAAATAAGTTTATATTTTGATGTTAAAGATACCTTTTCGTAGAACTCCAATACGATAAAAAATGCGGGTATAAATCTTTTAAATTTAGCCATTGTTTTGTGCTAGTAAGTCTTTCGTCATTGGACAAGCAAGACTTTCCGCTTGTAATTAACGGTACTTTACAAAATGTTTTTTTTTTTATTTGTTTTTTAATGGGAATAAATTGCAACATAGAATTGAAATAATCATCGATCTACTACAATCACAAAATTTAAAAACAGTTGAAAAAGCATGCAATGCTAAAAGGAAAAAAAAATCATATCAATTTAATATTTTCCATATTTTAAGGTAATTCCATGGTAGATATATATATGTATGTAATTCGTATGCACAATTTGCTACGCGTGTGGTGCGTTCTCCCGTCATGTGGAAATTATTCGTGATTACGTATCAATGTTCTTTACGATTTAAATTTTAAATTATGCATTTTAAGTTAGAGGTAAAATATTATAGATAATTTGGAAACAATATATTTGGCAATGTGATATTTTATATGGTGAAACAGTAATTGTTGTATTTCGAAGAGTTTTTTTCCATAAAGTTAATACGTGTTTTATGTATTAGTGCTAGTTTGTAGCCGAGTGAACAACTGCGACGGGCTACTATCTAGGTGTCGCGAGTTCAATCATTTGTTAGCTAAGTCCTCCATCATTAAACAAGCAACATTTTCAGCTAATAATTATGAAAGAAGAAGGAATTAAAATATTGTCAAGGACACTGGACGGGCTGGCACCGTCATACCTGCCTGATCTCTGTGCGAAGACAATCTTAGTCACATGCAACTCACGCTCAAGTCGGCCAAGTATGATGCGTCGAACATAATGGTTGAATTTTTTCGTACGAATGCTGCGAAAATTGGGGACAGGGATTTTATTGTGCTGGTTCCACATTTTTGGAATGAACTTCCATTTGGTCTGTGGTCAGAATCAGAAAACCAAATTTTAAATCTTAAAAAAAATCTAAAAACTTTTTTTTTTAAAGGGGCTAAAAAGTTTGACAAAATATAAAGCAATCTTGGGGTGATTTGATTCACCAAATGGCACTATTGATAAGTTGGCCATATATAGATATGTTTTACTCTATTCATATTAAAATAAAGTAGATTTTTAAGCCATTTTTAAATTTATAAATTGATGATTACGTTTTAAAACGCAAAAAAATTTCTCAGTATACTTGCATACATGATTTACCGAACTTTTTACAAACGATTTTACTTTTTACACATTTTCCACAAAAACACACCCTAACACATAAGTAAAACAAAGGCCTATATGAATACTCTTTAATGTACGAATGTCGTAATTTATTTCTTTCCGTGATGTAAAATACAAAAAAAAAATCTCGTTGATTTAAAAAATAGCAACCCCACACTCAAAGGTATTAAATTTCCTTTGTACTAAAAAAAATCTAAACCAAATTAATTTTTTCGCAAATTGTTTTATTCTGGGTACCCATTACCCACAATCGTTTTTAAAATGCAGAGCTTTCAATTAATTCAACTTGGACTGAATATTTTTCGAATTTTTCTTTTTTCGCCTACGGGGATGGGAAATTAATCTCATGCATTCGGAAGCGGGAAAAACGTGCTTCAGTGGAAAGCTCTGAACTTAAATAATGATTGTGGCCTTATGACGTGCCCGCGGACCGGGCGGAGAGCTTTTGCCATCTGACCCAAATAAAGGGTTCTTATCCCCTAAGTTAGAATGAAAGTTGTTAAATTTTAATGTGTCAGTCACCGCGACGGAGTTTTTGTGACGTATATTAAGGCAGTATTTGGTTAATATTGTATGAGGGGAAAGTTCTATTGCTTTGAAAGGATTAATTTTTGACGTGGACGACAGCCCGGTTCGTAGGATGCTTGGGTTGAAGTCATATGTATCTGGTTTGTATTCTACAACGGGTATTGACTTACGCATTTGTTAACATCAGTAGTATCTACTTACTTAAAATGTAAGGGTTTGCGTTTATAGTTGATCTATATATTAATGGGTACTTTAATTTCATCGGCTGACTTATTTAAAAAATATATCGTATTTGACACGCATTCTCCCACATCTCGCTTTAAAAAGGGGTCGATTATTGCATGAATCGCATTTGTGTAACCTCAGAGTTCATTATATTTCAAATCAATCGAATTCGATCGACTGTTTTGTACGTATCGGACTTCAGTGAAGTAGACATTTGCTTGGACTCCATAAAATTCCCCAATTTCGCTTCGTTCACGTGACGATCCATTAGCCGTTTGGTTTGGTTTGGTGTAGTTTGGTTTGGTTGGGTTAGGTTAGGTTTGATTAGATTTGGTTAGGTTCGGTCAGCTTGACTGAAATATGCGGGTAACTTAAATTCATAATAATAAAATTTTAAATCGTAGGCGTCAAATTATGATTATTGAGGAAAAAAAAAGAAAAATAAATTCTAGTATCTACTTGCTAGCATAAAATTATAAAGTTATATTTTGTAATAATTATAAAACTTAATCACCTCCGTTGGGTGCAACGGGCAAAACGGTAGTATAAATTAAATGCCTGACATCTTATGCATTATGACGAAAGATGGCATTAATCAAACTAGTGTGTACTGCAGACGTAGCGTAACAATGTGATAGTTGAGAGATAATAATAATTGGATGATTTATATAGCAACGTTTTCGTGAAAATTCACCTCAAGGGCGCTGTAAAAATATGACTTCCTATTATCTATCGAATTATTTACTAATAGATACAGAAAAACATACTTACCTGGCAGGTCGCTTCAGATGAACACAGTAATAGCAGTATTGTGTTACATTGGCAGTGACTATCAAAGGCGACTGTGTCGCAAATACCAGAATTTTTTAAATGTCCACTCTTTTGAATGCCTGCGGTTGACGGTAATTTAATCATTGATTTTGAATGATGCCAAAACATAAGGAGCCGAAGATATAAATATCTCCCGGACACATAAAAGCGCTGCAGTTACACACACTGCAATATCTTGTGATTACGGTGATTCCCATGTCGACCATTTACTGCAAAAGAACCATAATATATATATATATGCAAAAATCATTGAATGTTTCAAAATGTTTTGAATTTGTAGTTAATGCTAAGAAAACTTATCACATAAAAAAAATCTGGATTTTTAGCAGATGCGGATTTTTATACAGCAAATATATGAAACAAGCGGATATTTCGGCAATTGAATTTAAAACAAAAACATATTTGCACTTATGGTTATTTTGCACTGATCGATATAACTCTATTCACTAACCCACTAACTATATTCTCAGGTAAATATTAATTAATTCTCCTTTGTATTTCTTTTACTAGGTAGTAAAAGAAATACACCAGAGAATAACTGTAACTCTCACTTGTAAAATACATGATTTCGTTTGTTTTCGCCTACTGTAACCTACTTTTAGCACTTGATAGGTACACGTTAATATCAATGCTTTAAGAATGTAAACAATGTTTTTATTCCTTAATTAGAATAATTATTTTGTTAATTTATGTTTGTAGTCATTAACTTTTTAATATTGTTTACATGTCACCTATTTATGCATTGGTTTTTATTACGATTGTAACTTATGGAGAATAGAACAATAAGAAGAGAAAAAAATCGTGTGTTGTGTTATATTTTTCGCAATAAAAAATAAAATATCAATTCATAATATTATATACGTTATTATTCTTTTTTTTCTTTTTCACTACTTAACTTTATACTTTATATTTCTTATTTTATATGTACATACCCGTCTCTCTAACAAACGATGTTGTTCTTTCAATCTTCATACTCGTATGTTGGCACATGTTGTGCTAACACATATGAAAATAAATAAATAAATACCTACATCCTTCTGGCAAATACGAGAGAAAATTTAATGTTCCTTGAATTTCAAAGAAATCAGCGCACTTGAACATCGTGCTGAGTAATATCAGAACATTGATTTTCTCGCGAAAGCAGAAGTGAAGTTTAGCCAACAAACGGTTGAGGGCGTGGGGAGTGACGCGTGACATCCCAACTCCAATCTTCCTCCCCCATCTCGGGGTTCCCAGGCAGGAACCCCGCCACCAAATTATTTTATCGCCCATCTTTAATATATGCCGAGGGAGACCTCCCAGAAATAGACTGCGTAGACACAAGTTTCTGCATGTCAGGGATGGTCTCCTTCGAACAAAGTTCGCAATGGGAATCACCTTACATATTTGCATGCTAAAGAAGCTCAGTGAAATAGACGAAGTATAATATTTGGTTGCACATATTAACGGATTATTTCTCGGAACATAGTTTCATATGATGATGTTTCTGTAATGAAATAATTCTTGTCTCCCTAAAATAGGTAATGTGATCCTATTACAATTTTTTCCGCAATTTTGTTGCCGAATGTCCAAAATATCAAAATAATTAAATAAATTATTTGCGCTATAAATAAAGATCGCTATGGGATTCACCTTTGACAATTTCATATAACTACTACTAAATTTCTGTTACGTTTCGTTAACGGACCATAATCCGTCCGTTTTTTTTATCTTGAATAATTTCCATTCGCTTGTCATCACTTTCGCTGCTTGATAAGGAATCAATTTCACAAATGCAAATTGTTTTTTTTTTTAAACAGCTATCTTATTTATTTTCATATTAATATTAATGATAATAACAATTTCTCTTTTAATTTCTAATATAAATTTGTTATGCAATGTTTTGTAATTATTTTTTATTAGCATGTTTGTTTAATTACTTACCTACTTTAATAAAATTTTGTTTATGTTTATAATTATATTCATTAATTTTTGTCATTTGTCTAAACTTGAAATTATTTTTTAGTATATATTCCCGAGGATGACAGCAGTGCTGTCGAAACATGTAGAGATATTTTATTTTGTAGAGATATTATTTATATAAAAGTGGTGTTAACAAAGTACATTTTTAATTATTTAAGTCCTTACATCCTACGTATTATCAGGTTCTTGGACTTATTTCCGATATGACTAAAATTTCCCCGGAGCATAAAGGCTTTTAACTGCAATGCACGACAAAGTAATCTCCAACCGGGGAAATGAAGTTAAGTGGTTATAAAAGACGTGCATTTTATACAAACAGTAAACAAAACCAGCATTATTTAAGTGTAATATAAATTGTTTGCGTGATCGAGGATTAAACCCGCCCCCAAGCTATGGCATACCATTGCTTCAGTACAAACCGCACGTTATTATGTTCGTAAGACCTTAAGATTGTATAATCATCGAATAAGATAATATTAATATAACCCAAATGAAACATGAAACCGAAAAAAAACAACAGAAAATAAAAACATATCATTCGCATCTGGGACTCGAACCCAGGACATTTGTCTTTCCGGGACAACCGCTTTACCGCAACATAGCTAATGAGACCAGTTCAATTTATGTCATCTTCATCGGTATTATATTTCAAATTTAAGACTGTCAATATCATCTCATATTATTAAGTTTGTATTTATTTATTATTTGTTTGTTTGTTTTTGTTTGTTTGCATGTTTTTTTTTTTTAAATTATACGACACAAATATTACAGTAGTATTAATAATAAAACAAGGAGTCATGTAAAGCTGCCACATGGCAGCTTGTTTGCAGGCTCTAGCATTTGTTTTAGTAAGAAGCAGAATACATATTTTGTATCTCAAATTCAAATAAAACCACCCCAATTTGAGGAGTGTTTCATTTGAGTTCATTTGTACATGTTTGTGAGGTCGGTCTTTTGAATTTTTGAAGTTAGAATTCTCCGAGTCGCGCGTGGGTGAAGCTTACGTCGGCAAATTCACTAATAACTACTGTTACAATAGTTTGGCCTTATTGTACGAGTATACACTGGAATCTTGTACTGTTTTTTCTTCTAATTCCCTCTCTTATTATAATCGTTATTAGGAATATCGGAGGCTGTCTGTCATCATACGGGTAGTTTTGTTATTGTTAAACTAAAATTAAGTGATTTGAGATATACATGAGCGCTAGAAATGATTTCATATAGAAAGAGGTTTATCGTTTCGGAATAACAGTTTTCGCAGTAACAATAAGAAGTGAAGTGTGACAACCTATTTGGTCCTTGCAAGTGACTGCGTTATAAACTACTATTTGTGTGAGAAAAATTAAAATATAGATGGGTATAAAAGCATGTCATAAATCTACGCAAAGTTGTCACATAGTTACATAATAATATCGTCCATGTAAATGCGAATCAAAACGTACGATTTCAGGACTTTCATTGCTATACAATAAATATATTTTCATGATTCAGTATTTGATCAAAAAGGTCAAGGACAAAAGAATGAGTATATCAATTTCATTAGTGATTAAATAAAATACGCTTTTTTAAACTCTACTCCATTTTTATTTTTTACCGTGACCGGTTTCGGCTTGTGACAGCTGTGTTCAGACTGGTACATTAAAATCTTTAACTATAAACACTTTTGGGTATCAGGGGTAACAAACCTTGGTTATATTTTTCAGTATTTTTATAGCATGATTTTACAAATCTTGACTTATTTGGTACTTTTGAATTTATTCATAATATTACTTTATATATCAATCTGGCTTCAAAAATCATCAAGATGGGTTACAGTTCTTTTTATTGTAAAGATGATTTGATATTATTCATACAATAAAAGGTTGGTGACTACTGATCGATAATGAGTTTATTCTAGGATTTTCCCATCTTAGTTGTAATATCAAGGTTAACAACAAGATTTTCAGTAATTGGGTTACTACCGGCATTATGATATATTTACAATGGTTTCATATTAATTAACTTTAGTATTCATTTCTGGGGAAATAATTATCTACATTTATTGGTATGATCTATTATTATGTCCCTTTTTACCTTTCATGCTACCATGAACTATGAACATTAGGCTTTTGATGTATTCCCACCCTAGAGGTCAACATATTGATTGATCTTTCGATCATTTTTCCACTGGACCTTCCTATACACCAAAATTTTCATATTTTCATCACAGCTATGCAAATCCAAAAACTTCAACTGATTTTACGGTAAAGTACCCATACTCAAACTGTATCATAAAAACGTAACTTTAAACATTCATCACCTAGCACTCCCGATACTGATGAGGTCCGTAGAGCCCTTTAGAAAGCTCAAGTGTCGCTTTTATTTTGTAGTGTTTGCAAACTTCTAGATTAGGGCGACAAGCGGGCACTAGATAATATGCAAAAGCTCTCATTCAAAGGCCTATCTCACGGTCACGGGGCCCAGACCTTTTGTGGCTCCGGCCAAACGATTTGAAATACAATGCCTTGGACAATGGGAGGTGAATGAGGGTTTATCGCTCTTCTCTTTGTGGCTGTGTTCGTTATTTCACATTTTGAGAGATACAACTTTACAGAATACTTGTTAAAACGTATATTTCAAGGGGCTCTCGTGCCGAAGGCGTCATTTTTCATTCCATGGAGAATTTCACTTTAAATTCCCTGGAATTTCAGAGCGTAGGTGTTTTACAGCACATTTAATTTTTTTTTTTTAATATCGGCATCAAATAACGAACGTATTTATTTTTAAATAACTTTGTATAACACTTCAATCACCATACCAATATATTGAATTACTCTTTAAAGGTCTTTATAATTATTAAGATTATCAAAAAATCAGTTCATTTCACACTATATACGGTATTTTTCAATAGCATATATAAATTGTATTAATTGTAATTGCATATATAAATTGTACATAATATGTTATATGTTGAAATTCAATTTTAAACTGTTAGAAAATACATCGTTTCTCTGGCTCATACAATAAAGACTTAGCTTTTATTTTATAATCACCTAAATAATTATTTTTCACCGCATTTTGATAAATTCACCACTTGAAGTTTCGCGGTATGAGCTTAAAACACAGTAGTATATTGAGTACAAAAACTTGAACTGAAAAAAAAAATACATATCTTCAGATAGTATACGGTGACTTGCCATCGAACTGCAATGTTTAAACATATTCAGTTTCCAATGTCTTCATAGATTGATTCCAATATATATAAATGACCTAATAAAAATACTTAAATAATGCTATATCAGTCTATTCGTAGATGACGTATTGATATGTATCCGGAGATAATTATTTGTCAATTATGAACCAACTTAAGTATGATCTTAATAATGCGGTAAAGAGCCTTAAAAATAATAAATTAAAGTTGAATTTAATAATAAAATAATAGCAGATACTCCATTGATAATGATGGATGGAGAAATTTTGAAGGAAGTATCCAAAATAAATATTTGCGTGTTATTTTAGATTCCAGACTGACTCTAACTCTAAATACAATATATGTTATAAAAAAAATCACCAAACAAGTCTCACTACTCGGAAGGATAAGAAGATGTATCAGTGCAGAATCTTGTAAAACTATATACAATGCCATCGTAATTCCTGATATTAATTTTTGTAACAGTATTTTGTTCTTATCAAAAGTGGAGGATTTTAGAAAATTAGCAGTTTTGCAAAACAAAACCATGCTAATAATTTTAAGATGAAACCAGTATTCCAAAGTTTAAAAATTGCTGAGGGATCTAAACATACTGTCTTTTAAGAAAATTATATACTTAAATGCGATAGTTTTTCTCTTTAAAATGTTTAACGGTCAACAAAATTCTGAATTTTTGAGAAAAATTAATAAAAATCAACACAGACATAATCACTCTACAAGAAGAAGAAATGAAACAAGACTTCTCTTTCGAAAGAAAACAAAATCGAAAAACTCATTTCTATATAGAAGAAATACTGAACATAATAAATACATGTAACCAATGTACATTTGTTCTATTTTACGTTAAATAAATAAATATATAAATATATTCATAGTTGTCAAACGTAAAGGTTAGGGTCGAAAATAAAATCACCACTGCGAATGCAATCCGCTCATAACATGTTTCCACAAATGGCATTGGAAATGAATTTATCTGCAATGCAATAGCCGAGTTACACAACGACCGGGCAAAATGGCAAATGCAGAAAAACTAACACGTTTATCACGCTGGATCGCAACAAAAGAAGTCCGAAAATAGCCTTGGGTCCGAAAATTTACATTCCAAACAAACATTTTACGGTTGGAACGGTTTTCCGGACATATCTAGTATACTTTTATATCACATCACACAGTTAATATGTTAATACGGGCATGCCATAACTACTGGCCCCATGACAAAAGCCCGTGGCGTAATGCTCACTGTGTGACAATCGATTTTCCGTGAGATTTTTGTGTTGAATTTTAGTATTCGTATAACGTATTGGTTATAATTTATTTTCAAATTACCACGTTTTGCGATCATTCGCTTTCAAATCGTTTTGTTTTATTTGCTTTGTGATGTTTATGTTTGTCGTAAATTTGTGTTGTTTTTGTTCTGGTTTGAATCATAAAAAAATATGTATTCTTCAGCAGAGATTCAACTGTCTTTTTCACAATAATTTTTATTTTCGAGTTGTGGTAAATTTACAATTTGAATATAAGTTTTTTCAATTATTTTTTTTATTATTATTTATTTAAGGATATACCATACTATTACATTCCCACGAGTTAAAAAAAATGAAACTCATTTTGGACTGTTAATTTTCGTTATATAAAATAAAGTTTTAAAGAATATGTTTCAAAATATAAAAATAATATATAAACAATAGGAAAATAACACAAATAAATGTACAGTCTCGAAACATACTGATACAATAGAAATACATAATAACGTTTTACAAGATTGAAATATACCTACATCAGAATCTGCACAACTTAAGGACGGCTATCAGAACAGAGTTGGTATCTATGGTATATGGTTTTTCATGTAGCATTTTTTTAAAATTAGGTCTCAGAATATCATTTCCAGATTAATTCGAAGCACACATATAAAAAAATACATAAAGAATATGGTATCTTGTCTTATCTTTTAAAAGCTTAAAATAGTTGCGTTTACGTATAAATTTAATTTGTCAAATTCATGCCACTTGACCTAACGTAACCACTCGCGAGTTATTTGTGAGACATCTACCTAGTTTTAAATATTTTATTTTATTGGCTTAAATACCAACAATATTTGGTGACTTTAAACATAATAAGAATTTCAATTTCCATATTTTTTCCTGCGTGGCAATAAGGATGTGTGACGAGATTCTCAGTTAAAAACACGCCATTCCCGTAAAAAGGAGAAACAAAAATTCCGTTGTCAATGAAATATCCCATAAACTATAGTTAATTAAAAGACGTTTAATTTGATACGCACATTTAAACGGTACATTGTAATAATTGCTTTGGTTATACGAGTAGACAATTTAATCAAGTTTTCGTCGGTGCAATTCCAACCAAATTCCACGGCAGAGTTTTACTGAATCCATTACCATGCTGCTGTGTATCATTTCACGTGGGTCAATAATGCAAGCCAGCATATAGCTAGGCACGTGCACATACCTAGGTGCTAGGTGCATTCTGCAAAGTATATACTCTATGCTAGTGTATAGTGCACCGTGAGTGACGGAGCAGTGCAGCCATAATACCCCTCTCCCGATCTCCTCTCCCCTCCCTATCACTCCCAAACCGCCACTGCAATGTTCACTGCACTGTGCACATCACACCAGGGCTCCCAAACCTTTAATCCTTCACTGCTTATTGTAGACAATGAACTACATACATACTATTAAAAATTGCATAAATTCATTTTGATAAATTCTAGGCACTCGGCGTCTACTGTGTAATATCATATACATATAATATGATTTAGGGGCGATTTCACTATATCTCAATAAACTCTTAGTTAACTGTTAGTTGAATATCTTTAATCATATGAATAGCAGGCCAATAAACCGGTGACCGTTTCACCACAAATAATATGGTCTCAAGTAGTTATTGATGAACTTAAATAATATTTGGAACAAAAGTCGTTTGTTTCGAAATCTGGCAAGAGTCCCGGTGAGTTGGTATTTGATTAGTAATTTCCTATAATTTATATAAAATTATCGATATAAGAAAATATGGTATTTTTATATATATTTATTTCTTGCTAAAGCAATCCCGATGAGTTTCAAAACTCATTTTAGGACGGGAGGAATTTACAATACATAAGTAGGAGATAGTACATACAATTTTACATTGACAGCAAAATATCAAAAATAGAAGTTTCACATACAGACAGAAATAATTTTATAAGGCCAAGTTAAATAGAACAACACACAAGAGAAAACATATAAGGGAACAACAAAATATACAAATATGGATTTACTGATTTTCATTTTTAAAAATCCTTAAAAAGTATTCCTTTATACCATCATTTTGGGATTTTTTATTTTTCTGGATGGTTTTGTACATATCTGGAAGCGAATTATAAAGTGTGTAGGCAATGTAGTTTAAAGATTTTATTCCATATTTTGTAGTGTGTGTTTGAGGAATGCGGATTTTATTGTTATTTCGAGTATTGTGGTTGTGGATGTCTTGATTGTAAAGTGGCTTGACGTTAGTGTGAGTTGATTGTTGAGTAATTTGTAGGATGGTGCTGGTGATTTCATACTTAGGAAGGATCGTGATTGGAAGGATACCGGAAACTGAGTAGATGTCCCTGACATGAGTGTCCCATGGAAGTCCAAAAACATTTCTGAGGGCTCGGTTTTGAACCACCTGCAGATCAGCAATCAATTTCTTCGAGGCAAAGCCCCAGATACAGCAGAGATAGGAAATGTGTGAATGTACCATGGCGTAATATACTGCAGTTAGTAACGGAATGGGTAGTAATCCTTGAAGTCTATATAGCACACCAGTTATGGGGGTAATTTTCTCCTTTACATGATTTATGTGGAGATCCCACGAGAGTTGAGAATCTACTATAAGGCCCAAATATTTTGTTGTCGTTTTCTTTTCGAGGCAGTTGTCACCAATTTTGATATCGAGGCTGGAATTTTTCTTGTTGCCGAATAGTAAATAATGCGTTTTTTTACGTTAAGGGTCAGTTTATTTATTCTCAACCAGGTTGTGAGATGGGAAACATCGGCATTCATTTCCATTTCAAGTTCCGCTAGGTTTTTTTTGTTATAAAAAATTACAGTATCGTCCGCATAAAGTTGAAGAGTTCCTTTAATGCCCCACTTTGTTATGTCATTAACATATATTAGAAATAGCAACGGTCCAAGAATTGATCCCTGTGGCACTCCACATGTTATTTCACCCAATTCACTCATTTCTCCACCCAGTTCTACTGCCGAAAAGCGATTTGATAGGTAAGATCTGAAAAGTTCCAGAGGAGTACCAACAATACCCAAATGTTTCAGTTTTTCGATCAATACGTTATGGTCCACCGTGTCAAACGCCTTCTTTAGATCAATAAATATTGCCGCTGTAAAATCTCCATGGTCAATATGTTTCTGCAGATTTGATATGAAATCGAAAGCTGCACATTTAGTGTTAGATCGTCGTCTGAAACCGTATTGTTTTGAGGTGAGAATTTTGTTTTGTTCGAGATATTTCAATAGTCTTTCTTTGATGACACATTCAAAAAATTTTGGAGATAGCTGGAAGTATAGAGATTGGACGATAATTTTGGACATTTTTTTTACATTCGTCTTTATGTATAGGAATAATTTTTGCAACTTTTAGTTTGTCTGGAAAGATACCTTTTGACAGAGAGAGATTTATTAAGAATACGAGGTCATCCACCAGTTCCTCCTTGCAGTTTTTGAGAAGGAGAGAGGTTATACCATTGGAACCAGCTGCCGCTTTAGATTTGAGGTTGGATATGATCCGTAAGATTTCTGTTTTATTTGTCCTGATCATGTTAAAAGATTGTTTTGCTTGAGGTGCCGTGTAGATGGTATTTAAATCAGTTTTTGAAGTTTTTATGACTGATGCGAGACTCTCCCCAACTGAGAGAAAATATGTGTTGAAAGCGGTTGCAATCTCCTTTGGTTCTTTTACTTCTTCGTCATTTATGACTAGCAGTTTACAAGCTATTGTTGGGTTTCGGGAGCTATTTGATATAATGGAGTTAATTGTTTTCCATGTTCGTTGTGGCTTATTCATGTTTTCATTAAGCAAATTCGTATAATACTTAGTTTTAATATATCTTCTATAGTTGGTGACAGTATTACGAGCTTTATTTTTTCTGTTGTCAAAGGAATACTTCCTTGATTTCGTTTCCAAAGTTTAAATATGCTATTTCGTTTTTTAATCAGCCTATCAAGTTCTGCATCAAACCATGGAGTATTGTTAGGTCTTTTGTCTCCTATATTAGTTTTTAGTTTTGTTTTACACGAATTCATAACATTTTGGAGATAGTCAGCGAAGTTATTATAATTTTTGTTTACATCGTCAGACGAATGGGTAAATTTACAAGTTTTAAGTGTGTTATTTAATTTTTGATAATTTATTTTGTAAGCATTTGATAGGTTTCTTGCGGATCTGTTATTGGGGAGGTTTTTTAGGGAATTTTCATAATCCAATATAAGTATATTATGGTCACTAAGGGGATCATCAATATTTGAGATTTTTCCGGAACTATTTGTCCTATTTGTAATTATGTGGTCTATTAGCGAACTGGTGTTGTTAGTTACTCTTGTGGGAAATATTGTGTTACATACATAAAAGTTATACGATTTCAAGGTGTGAATATATTTCCGTGCAATATCAGTGTCTTTTGAAATATCGATATTGAAATCTCCAATAAGTAATGTGTCTTGTTTGTTTTTATTTAATATTATTTCTAAAGAGTCAAAGAAGTCTGTTATATTTGAGTTCGGCTTACGGTAAAAAACATACAGATTTAGAGGTTTAATATTTTTGCCGTAATCCTAATTCCTAGAAAGGTATTTTCACTGCCGCATTCTTCGATTTTTTTATTGTCGAGTGTATTATGCATGTAAATGGCGACTCCTCCTCCTCTGTCCATCTCACGGGAAACAAAATTTCCAGAGTAGTCGGCAATATTGAAAAAAGTTTCCTCTCCTTTACGTAGCCAGGTTTCCGTGATTACGAGAATATGAACTGTTTCTGAAATGTTTTTTAGAGTTTCTTCAATTTCGTCAATTTTGTTTCTAATGCTTCTAGCATTCATGTACATAATACGCATACAGGAGCTTTTAGTGATGTATTCTTGTATATTGAAACATTTTTTTTCCTTGAAGTTGCCTTTAGCAGTGTCCCACGTAGTCTATCCTTTCTCTGAAGCGCTCATCCATCAGCTTCCAAAGTGGGCAATCTGGATTTGTTGCCCGGTGGGTTCTTGAAACTCCGGTGCAATTTGAGCACGTTGGTTCTTTCGCCTTGTTGGGACATGTGTCATATTTATGACTTTCTCCACAGTGAAAGCAAGTTATCTTCTCTGTACAAAAACGTTGGGTGTGACCAAAACCCAGGCATTGGTAGCATTGCATCACCGGTGATTGATCTTCTACTACAAGACGTTGATATCCTACGTTTACTCGTCCAGCATTTATCAAAGATTTCCAATTTTTTGGTGACGCTTCAAGGACAACGTTGCACAGTAGTTTGTTCCTATGATTTTTTTTATATTTAATTCTGAGTTTTTGTTTGAAGTCTAGTTCACATCCTTTATTTTGGGATTCTAGAGACTTCAATAGGTCTTCATCAGAAGCACCTTTAATCAGCCCTTTTATAATTAGTAGCGGTTCGAGTTGCTTACCATCAGTCACTGTTATTTGTCCCTGGAGTCCTTTGCTAAGTTCCGCTTTGAAGTTGTTTTTGTCTTGTAGTGAGGCCATTTTAAAGATTAATTTGTCGCTGTTAGTTTTTCGCATACCCGCAACACCAATACCAAGAGATCTAACATCAACATGCGTTTTTATCAGTTGGTCCAAGTAATCAGAATTTTTTCCCGGATCATCAGAGCTGATCACTACAGCATGACTCTGTTGCGTAGTTCTAGGCCTGGCTGTGACATTTGCATAAGTTATGTTATTGTGGTCCAGTTTAGCTTTGATTTCGGTGACGTTGGTGGAGAGCGATTTTATAGCTGCGATAACCGTTTCCATTGGCTTCGATGGAGAAGTACATTCCTTCACCGTAGCCTCCAGGTGATCCATAATGCCACTTACATACTTCGCAAGGGATGTCCGCTGTTCTTTGTTTAAGATATTGATAGACAGCAGGTTCTTTATTTTATCTTGAAGAGCACGAGCATCATTTAATCGGTCAGTCCCAGTCGGAAACAAGACAGCGGTCTCTTTCAAATCCATTTTATAGAGAGCGAAACTATAATTAGTATGCTCTAGTGTCAAATAAAAGACAGAATTTTTAAACTCGAGAAATGGAGTTTGGCGAGTTACGCCTAGTTATCCTCAAACTGATTATCACAAAATGGCTTTGACCAAAGCGTAGTTAATTATGTAGGCAAGTTCTGCGCCTGAAATTCAGTTCACCGCAAAAAGCTTATCACTTTCACTTAACAGTGCGCCTGCGCGGACTTTTTGTTTACGATGCTAGTTTGTGTCAATTATAGGTTATGTATGATAAATTATTTGAGAAATTGGTTATTTTAAACGGATTTGTTTCGTCGCACTTCTTTTGATGAATAAAGTAGAACGGAATGAAGAAAGGCACTGTGTAATTCCTGTAAGTTCCTGTCACAGCACAAAACACAATTTGAGATAGTCTAGAAGTTATTCACAAAAACGACTGAAAACCGTCACACTGTGGCAGTTTCGCTCAAGAGAAGTTGGCTTATGCTACCAAGTAGGTAGAATAATACTGTAAAAACAGATTTCACTACTAATTAGGCACAGAAAAACAGTAAAAACAAAAGATTTTTGACGGAGCAAAATAGCCAGCTGTCACTTGACAGTGTTGTTGTTGTATACCATGACAAATCATTTTTTTTTTTACATTTTATACCGATGTAGCACAATTTCAAAATCGACATATAATAGTAAAAAAGCGTAAAAAAAACTTTCGATTTTTTAAACAATTTCCCACATAATTAACAAAAAATATATAAAAGAAAATATTTTTTTCCAATCATAAAAGAAAAATCGGGCAGTGAAGGGTTACATATTCAGCCCCAGAACAAGATAATTTTTGCGCCGTAGGCGAAATTTTTGTTGTTCTTTAAAATGGTTGTCAAATTTAACGATGATTTTTTGCGAAGGTTATGGCGGAGAACAGTAGAACCATGACTTCCCCATTTTGAAGTTGGAAAAGTGTGAGGTTGAAGGAGATAAAGTAGGAAAAGGAATTATATATAAATAAAAAATATAAAAATAAACTTTCACGTGTCGTTACTGGTCACTAAGCCGAGTAACGGCCCAAATCCTCACTCCGATCCTAACTGTTCAATATTTACAGATATTTTATGATTTTCATTTAAAAACATTTAAAAAAAGTCACCGTAGATATTTTTAACTCTAAATAAGCTCAGGAATCAATGTTTTTTTAGGGTAACTCCGCACAGAAGACCCTGAAGGAAATAATTTCCCTCAAGGCCTATATCATCTTTGGGGATGCTGTGTGGAGGGTCTTTTAGAGGATAGGAAGGAGTGAACTTCGTTCTTGAAGAGAACCATGTTGTAGGATGGAAGAAACACAGAGGCCGGCATTCACAGCCGAGCTGTTGAACACAGGAACGAGTTGTAAAAGCGACCCGTTCTCATGTGACAAATGTCGACTGTGTGAAAATTTTGGGCACGCGTTTGGCGTGTTTCCCGACTATGTACCGGTAAAAGTGTGTCGGGTACGTGATGACACATCCTGTATATTTCAGGGGACGCACTTGAAACCACCCTATCATAAAGGCGATGGGTCCCTGACACGAATAGCATAAGAAAAAGAAGATAGATGAGATGTGATTTAAAATTTACACTTCTGTACTATGTAGCTAACTTCAAGCGCGTACACTGTGTACTCACTATTCGTATTTATATTCGTTATTACCGTGTTTAATAGTTCTTACAAATACTAAATTTCCTACCAACAATGAGCAATGCTGAAAGGAACCAATGGGTTGTCGGTCTCTTCACTACTCCATGGCATATTGGTGTGCACAGCGCAGGGTAGTACAAGCCCCCAGCCATTATCTGCTAGTGAGGGAATTCACGGAACACAGACGATAAGCTGCTGTTTGTGCCGCTAATGAGCCGGGTATAAAGGGTTACCCCGTCAAAGTGTTTTGATTCCGTCTATATTCCTGCAACTCTGCTTAGAACACGTGCGGTATGCCTGTGCAGTGTGCCCCTTAATGAATAAGCTAACAATGTTGTTTGTTTTACTTCAACAAATAACAAAGTATAAAGAACAGTTAGTTAATTTAGATGGAATAAGAGGCAGAATGAGCAATTAGAGATTTAAAGTGTAGAGCAGTGTTTCTTAACGTGGGGTGGGCACCCTACCGGAATACAATAAAGTACTACAGTGAAAAATATTATAATATATAAATTTTTTATTCGTTTTTTTGTTTATTTGGGAGACCAACAGTTTACATAAAAAAAGAGATATAATAAATAAGTGATATAAATTTCGCCATTTTCCACTTATTTATTATATACGAGTGAATCTAGTAATTTCCGAAGAAATCAAAATAAAATTGAAAAGATATTTATACAAAATAAAGAAGAAACATAAATTTATAAGTCACACGTAATTTATTATGAAATATGAAAAGGAAGGGGTAGGGGAGGGGGGGGGGGGGGTTAGATCTATTCGAAATGTATGTGCGTGATTTTATATTAATAAAATAACAAGAAAAATAGTGCATATATATAAAGACGATAGTTAATATCGATAGACGATAGACAATAGATTGGTGGTAGAATATATATACATACATTTGTTTTAAACCATTTCCATTTATAATGATCGACCGGTTTCAGGAGTACACTTCCTTCGTCAGGACTACTAACATTAACCTGACATGCAAAATAATTAATAAAATTACAGACATACACGAATATTTAGATGTTAGAGTGTGAGGCGACCAAAGGGGAAGGTGTACTTAGGGTTTTTTCAAGAGTAACTGAACGGTTCACTGAAAAAATATCTCTGTGGTATAAATTTTCTTGGTTATTCAATGTATTTTTTTTTTAGTTACGGTGAAACTTAAAATAAATTTAGTTGACTTTAAGCTCTATAATTGTCGTTCAATGTAAAAAAAACTATCATAATTACGTAAATATGATTTATTCATAGGTAAATCGACAACCAACTATTCATGAATTATAAATATTGCAATATTTTAATCATTGAAGAAGATAATATTAACACATCCCAAATGAACCAGGAAACCGAAAAAAACAACAGAAATTAAAAAGATTTCAGTCGCATCTGGGACTCGAACCCAGGACCTCTAGATTACAATTGAGTTCTGGATGAAACTTTGCAATCATCATAAAGATAGCAGCCAATAATATAAGATTTATAAATAAAAAAAATGGAGGATAATATTAACAAATCTTGAACATGAAGTATGATATTGGTGTAAATGGCGTAAATTGAACTGGTCTCATTAGCTAAGTTGGTTAAGCGGTTACCCCGGATAGGTAGAGGTCCTGGGTTCGAGTCCCAGATGCGACTGAAATCTTTTTAATTTCTGTTGTTTTTTCGGTTTCGTGGTTCATTTGGGATGTGTTCATATTATCTTCTTCAATGATTAAATATTACAATGAGGTTTACAAACTTCAATAAGTTATTAAAAATTAATTAAATATAAATATTGTTATTATTTATTCATTTAAGAAAATAATATTAACACAACCTAAATGAAAGATGAAACCGGACAAAAGGACAGAAACTAAAAAGATTTCAGTCGCATCTGGGACTCGAACCCAGGTCCTCTGCCTATCCGGGGCAACGCTCAACCGACTTAGCTAATGAGACAAGTTCAATTTGTGTCATCTTCTTCGATATCATATCTCAAATTCAAGATTTGTGATTATTATTTTTCATTTTTAATCTCATATTATTGGCAGCTATTTTTATAATATTTACAAAGTTCTACCCGAACTCAATTGCAAACTTAAACAGTGTCTCGGATTAAAATTCGATTTTTTATTTATATGAGAAATCTATTGACTTTTTTATAAAAGTCTAAAGAATTCAAAAATAAAAATTGTTATTATTCTTTCAGTTAAAGTTTCTAAATAGGTACATAATTTTACTACTTATATTTATTTATGGTTCATAATGAATAGAATATATAATAATGTGCGGTAAAGGTCATCCTTGTTTTGACATTTGACATCTTAACTTCAAAAACGCGGTTCGGGATAATTAAAACACGGAAAAAAATTGATTCATGTATGGCAATGATTGTATTTTTACATGTTGGTACACTGCAAAAACAATAGTGACGAGATGCTGACATTTAACACACGTGTTCTCCAATTAAAAACGAATAAATTCGAAAAAAAAAAGTCACGAATATTTGCATACAAAACCGAGAATTGAAGCATCAAATGATCAAATTCTCTTTGAGTGTGACGTCAGGCCTGACATATCATAGATTTGGAGCATTTTTTGGCCTTGTGAAACGGAATATTTAAAAAACTAATATTTATATGAACAATACTGGTATTTAAGTTAGAATGTCACTATCGATTAAGTTTATTTTAGTAACTTATTGAGCATATAAACTTCATTGTAACATATTTTTTAATTAATAATTGAAGATAATATTAACAACCCTCAAAACGAAATATGAAACTGAAAAGACACCGAAAAGAAAAAGGTAAGGGAACTGGGACTCGAAAGGGGCCTCATGGCTTATCCGGGATATTGGTAGACCATGAGGTCCTCGGTTGAAGTCCCAGCTGCTACCGTTATCTTTTTCCTTTCTGTGTATTTTGAGTTTCGTGTTTGATTTTGAGAGTTGTTAATATTATCGTCCATGATTGAAAAAAATAATTTATCTATAGCAGTTTTCCTAGATATTTGTCATTCAAGTGTATTCAGCTTTAGCTAATTGTGTGTTGTATTGTTGCAGAAGCGACGGCCGTCCCCCGTCATGAGGATGGGGGAGCCCGAGCTGTCGGAGCTGTCGGAGCTGGGCCGCGGCGGCTGGGCGGGACGGGGCGCGGGGCTGGGCCGCCTGTCCCGCTCGCAGGGGGACGCGCGCCAGCCCGCGCTCTACTACTCCCCGCCCGGCACGTCCTACACCATCGTGGAGCGGCCGGCCAGCTCGCACGCGGCTCAGCGTCCCCGCGGCACGCATCTGGGCGCGCGCTCGCCGGCGCACCCGCCCGCCACGCAGCGCAAGCGGCCCATCTCGCCCGAGCAGGTGCTGCGGCTGCTCGGGCAGGGGGGCGCCGCGCGGAGGGGGCGCGCGCCCGCCGGACAGGCGCCCCTCCCGGCCAGCAGTCCGCCCAGCACCACCCACCATGTCAGTATAGACCCCTTTCACTTTACCTTATAAACGGTGTTCAATGTCTATACTGCTCTTGTACGGGAAGGCTTCTGGGAACACCCTCCGCTCGTTAAGAAGTGACAGACCTTGGCCGCTAAGATGCTTCAAGGAAGGGTAGGAAGGTTGGCACTAGGTAGGCTGGTAGGGGCACGTTGAGAAGGGCGATCGAATTTTGGTTGGAGAGGAATGGCTGGACCCGATGCAGGAGATGGCCAATGAAAAGCGAAGAGAGAAGTCCAAGTCAGGCAGAAGATCCATTGAAACTTTTTTCCGTCTAAGGGAAAATACCATAGATGACTGTTAAGACTTATAAGAAAAATGTATCTATTTCAGTGTTTTTTATCCAAGATTTAATATATGTTTTTATAACAGTTAATGTTTTGACATAACACGGTCTCATCAAAGGTTTCTTTTTGTTTTTTTTTTTTTTTAGATATTTCGTACGCTATGCTGTTGACACTTTACCGTAAAATACCTGAATTGTTCATGTAGTTTAAACAGCTGG
The DNA here is from genome assembly GCA_022606495.2 of Halesus radiatus. NCBI lineage: Eukaryota > Metazoa > Arthropoda > Insecta > Trichoptera > Limnephilidae > Halesus > Halesus radiatus. The sequence goes on from JAHDVE020012078.1 coordinate 79,205, forward strand.
AATATCCCTTCTCTACGTCTTTGCCAACTTATCCGCCCCATCAAGTGCTGACCGCTCCCTTGGCATCTTGTCTTACAGTGTCTACATCTCTACAGTCGCAAAACCGTCCAATTGTACATGAACGTAATATGACAATTTTGTTTATTCCCGAGAACAAGTTGAAATTTAATATTAAGGAGCTACGTTATTTTTATGTGAGACCGCGCAGTCTAAACTGCCAGGAGCTGGTAGAACAATGATATTCCCATTTTGGGAAATGCTGTAAGAAAGAGGGAAAGAAAACAGGGAGGTAGAATGAACCTAGCTTTTTGGTAGGGATGCGATGTCCAAATAGGCTGCAAAGCTTTACGTGATCGAGGAATTAACTCGATTATTTAAGAATTGCATATCCCTGCTATTGCATTGGAATCGACTGCAAGAAGCCCCTATTCAATATAAATGCAGTAAAAAATTAATTTAGTTTTACTAATTCATCAATTGCAAGAAAATGTTCCGCGCTCTTTGATGTCCTTTTACGAATGTGAACGTTACATAATATTTCTATGTTCACATTCGGGCGTAAGTAAAGAAAGTATTGTACATTTTCCAATTTCGATTCCTGCCTTGTATTCCTGAGAGTAGTTTTCAATTCATATTGCCTTACCAGCATACTGTAAAGTTCCAGGGGAAATTGTATTTTCCCGCTTATACCGGGAGGCTCTGCGGCCGTAAAGACTACGCGAAGACTGCCGTCGGGATACCGATAAAACGTGTGGCCTTATAATAATTCCGGGAGAGTTTGTTGGTTTATTCAGAAGAAAATAGAGCGTTTTTCCCTGAAATTTTCCAGAGTTTTCGAACAGCGATGTCTTTCGAAAGTTTCTCATAGTTAAGGAGTAGCTTCGTGGTGGCTTATTTGAGCCGCCGGAATATGTCAGTAGAATTTTGGTAGGTTTTCATGAATTAAAAGTTCATGAGGAGCTTTCAAAGAAAACTATTTAACTCTAACATATTTTATACCCAATATTAAAAAAAAGAAAAACACTTTCTTATCATAGCACACTTTTAGATTTTATACAAACGTGTCGAATAACGAGTACGTACCTTCAAGTTTATACAAAATGTGTCGAAGAACGACTAAGTAAATTCAAGTTTATACAAACGTATCGAATAATGAGTAAGTAAATTCAAGTATATACAAACGTGTCGAATAACGAGTAAGTAAATTCATGTTTATACAAACGTGTCGAATAACGAGTAAGTAAATTCATATTTATATAAACGTGTCGAATAACGAGTAAGTAAATTCATGTTTATACAAACGTGTCGAATAACGAGTAAGTAAATTCATATTTATATAAACGTGTCGAATAACGAGTAAGTAAATTCAAGTTTATACAAACGTGTCAAATAACGAGTAAGTAAATTCATGTTTATACAAACGTGTCGAATAACTAGTACGTACCTTCAAGTTTATACAAACGTGTCGAATAACGAGTAAGTACCTTCAAGTTTATACAAAATGTGTCGAAGAACGACTAAGTAAATTAAGGTTAATTCAAACGTGTCGAATAATGAGTAAGTAAATTCAAGTATATACAAACGTATCGAATAATGAGTAAGTAAATTCAAGTATATACAAACGTGTCGAATAACGAGTAAGTAAATTCATGTTTTTACAAACGTGTCGAATAACGAGTAAGTAAATTCATGTTTATACAAACGTGTCGAATAACGAGTAAGTAAATTCATGTTTATACAAACGTGTCGAATAACGAGTAAGTAAATTCATGTTTATACAAACGTGTCGAATAACGAGTAAGTAAATTCATGTTTATACAAACGTGTCGAATAACGAGTAAGTAAATTCATGTTTATATAAACGTGTCGAATAACGAGTAAGTAAATTCAAGTTTATACAAACGTGTCGAATAACGAGTAAGTAATAAGTATCTTCCCTCCATACAATTATTCCACTAGGCTAAACTGTTAGACATAAGAAAAAATATTGTCTACAGTCCCTCAAATATATATTTTCCAGAAAAAAAACTGTTCCCAAAAATCGAAAAACACTTTAGTAACAGAATAATTAATGTAACGGGCAGAGACATGTTTTGTTTATTGCTCCTAAAGTTTATAATTTACTGTGTCAAAACATAGTCTAGTCATAGTCTTTAAACACATACAAAACTGGATAAAAACCAAAACGTCAACCTTTTCCTTCTATAATTGTATATTTTCCCCATTTCTTTTTTTTTTAATATTATTTTTCTTATTTAAGTTGCAATTTTTATTAAACTGAACTTCAACATCCATGTATTTGTACAAATATGGTTTTTTTCTCACAGCAACAAAAAAATATTTAAATAAACAAGCAACGTCTTTATATTTCATTTTATCTTATTTTCTCTTATAATCTTTTTAGTATTATACAGTTATTGTTTTTAAGGAAAAACTAGCTTAATTTATAAACTTGTAAAGATATAGACATATATGTATGTATATGAGTAAACATACATAAACAAATACAAAAAAATTATTCCATGAAAAAAAAATCTGCCACTATTACACAAGTATTCCCACACACTGGCCTTGCCTACGTGGAATTTTTTTTCTATTTATACAATTTACATAAATTTATATACATGTATTCAAATATATATAATTGAATATAAAAAATTAAAACTAAAATGTTTATAACCTTTGTACCTATGTTTATATAAATGTTTTAATAATTAATAAAAATAAAAACAAACGATCAAACAAACTAAAATTATAAATAAAAAAGGTTCTAATACCTTTTCGTTCCTACATATGAGCAAATCTAATGTCCCTCAGTATATAACTCAGGTGGGAGACCACAATTCAAAACTGAAAATAGTTATTACTGTTTTACTAGATTTAATTTGCCACATACTTCCCATATTTAATCTTTTTTATTCCCCCCAGCATAATGTTTTTCACCATAAGAGACTTAACTTAAAAAATATTTTTTGGAATATCGAAGTTGTGCAATATTCACAAGAAATGTCAAGTCGAGAATACTCTCCTAACTTAATGATCTTTTGATTTAAAAAATGATAATTTAAAAAGCATTTATAGTAAATTATCTCTGTCCACTCCGCACTTGTCGAATATTTGCAATATTCAATAATAACTTATAAACCTCTCGTAATATTCATTTTATTTTATTTTAATCATTGAAGATTATATTAGCAAATCTTAAGAGAGGTCCTGGGTTCGAGTCCCAGATGCAACTGTTACCTTTTTAAAAAAACTGTAACTTTTCTGTTTCATATTGTATTTAATTTGAGATTTGTTATTATATAAAAAAAATATTACAATGAGGTTCATAAGCTTCAATAAGTTATTCCAATAAAATTAGAATATTAATCATAAACTTGTAGAAAAAGTTAATCGACGTAATGAAAATGATAAATAAAAATCTGATAGGTATATTTGAGACACTATCTAGATAGCAGCACGTGGAAAATAATTGAAGAAAAATATAAATTGATAATAATTAAGTATGATATCGATAAAAATGACGGAGAGCAATGAGGTGGTATTAGCTCAATTGGCTAGAGCGCAGATCCTGGATAGACCCAGAGGTCCTGGGTTCGAGTACCAGATGCGACTGTCATTTTTTTTAAATTTTCTGTGACTAGTCTATTTCACATTTCTAAATGATTTATAAATTACTTTGTAATCACCACTTTATTAATATAAACATATCAACATGTTTCGAAAGCGATGCTTTCCCCATCAGGAAACATAGAAAATACATAGAAAACAAAAAAAAATAATGTCATGTATAGACATATGATAAATATAGAACACAATAATGTAAGAATAGACATATTATAAACATAATAAATAATAAAAAATGTTAATAAAAAATTATTATAAAATAACAAATAAAAATAATAATTATTTTTATTACTAATATTAATATGAAAATAAATTCAAGAGATATTTCATCATATTCATAATAAACCTCGTATATTTCATCAATTGCCACACGCTGTTAACCTCAAAATATGGTATGATTCGATGTTACATACGAATCAAAATTCCTTTATCGTAATACATGGTTATATCAACCCGACCATCAAGTAACAAGTGCCCCCACGAGATTTCGGAAAGTCCAGCTTCGTGTTATTGCCCCGGCGGCCCCCGGGGACAAGGCATTAGGGTTTATGCGAACCAGGAGCGCAGCGGAGTAACCGGGTTAGTCCCATTATTCGGACTTAATCTGAAGAGGCCATTATAACTTTATAATGCCACGCCAATCAGATATTTTAAACTGATCAACTGAGAGGGATGGAACAGGCTTAGGAAGTTTCGAAAGCCGGCGCCACTTCATAGTTTGGTAATAGTCGCCGCGGTCTGAAGTTTCGTCAACGCAGGCTATTTTAATCAGATTAATTAGTGGCTAAAAGCCGAGGCACAAACAAAGCCTCCTACGACGCGGAATTGCAGATGAAAAGGTTTGCTAATTAGTATTTGTCGGTTCATAAATTCAAATATTGCTTCAAAGATCCTTTCTTTGAACATTTTGTGCAAAAAAACAAGCTTTACTACCCGTTTTCGCTCAAAGTTTCACAACTTCTTAAACGAATATTTATTTATTTTTTAATTATTTTTTGAAGTTTACAAACCTCATTGAAATATTAAATGATTGAAAAAGATAATATTGACATAAACTAAATGAAAGATGAAACCGAAAAAAAGATATCAGTCGCATCTGTGACTAGAACCCAGGACCTCTGTCTTACCGGGACAACCGCTTTACCAACATAGCTAATGAGACCAGTTCAATTTACGTCGCCTTCGTCGATATCATATCTCAAATTCAAGAATTTGTCAATATTATCCTCCATTTTTAAAACCCATATTATTGGCAGCTATCCTTATGATGATTTTTTCTTCACGAACACAATTGCAAACCAGCTAGTGTCTCAGATAATTATCTTCTTCAATGATTGAATATTTATTTATTTATTTACGTTAAATGACACAGACTAAATAATATATAGAGATGCTCTAACACACAAGGGGAAGAAACCAAAATAAGAAGGGCGGGGGGCGAGCTAGATGTCCTGCCGATTTAAGCAAAATAGCTTCCAAGTAAAAAGATTCCGCTTGTTTACAAAAACCTAACATTTTGCTAGAGTATTTAGTTTGACCCTGCTTATAAGTATTTTGTAATTTGCTTACCGGAGTCAAAATCACGCGAAATAAAATTGGTGCCAAATCGGGCGTCACGTGACCTATGCCTCCGGCCGTCAATATCACATTAGGACAAGTATATCAATTCTGACGTCAGTAGTCAATGACAATTAACAAACATTTAAAAAATATATAATCTACCGGACATATACACAAACCATTATTCTTGGAAGACATTAAATACAGTGATAATACCTACAGCGAAGAACAAAGTAAAGGGCATACAGATCGGAACTTACAACGCAACAATGAAAATAAAAACATTATAATCAAAGTACTTCATATATTTAACATAATATATGGGTTTTTACTTGACCCAATACTCTTTAATTACCATGGACTAGGAGTCTATTTATGGTAGAGAACATTTGTTATAGTATATGGAGTCTTGTTTTGTTTTAGAGAAAGAAATGGATGTTTTAAAGAGTTGTAGCTAATTTACATTACTTTGCGAGCTAAAAATAAACGTTTTGTTCTAGAAAATTCACCTGCAAAATGTCGTTCGAATTTCACGATGCCAAAATACAAAATACAAAAATACAAATCGACGGTCCCAATGTAAGGTGTCGAATCAGTAAACTTTAGATTATCGTTTCATTTTATCAAACTGTCCAATTTTCTCTACATTTGCCAAAAGTTGAGCTTTTCTTTAAATTCTCCTTTATTGCAATGAAAACGATCGAAACTGTACGACAAGGGTTCCATGATAATGCAACACACGCATCTATAGGCATAATTTTTAAAAGTGTTATGAAGTCATTAAAGGTACAAAAGAAAAATTAACTACCCCGAAAGCCTGATCGCTAACCTAACCCATCAAATGATTTATTTATTACTAGCTGATGTGTACCCGGCCTTGCTCGGGATTTAAAAAATAAATAAAGTTATTAAGTTGTAAATTCTTGCTTGTCTTTTGGGCGCCATAATTGATTTGACAGCGAAAGTAACTATCTCTAAACAAAGAAACTATTTAAAAATTTTATTTCATCCCAAACGTTTAGTTTCTCAAAACTTGTCTTAATAATAGGGTTCTTATGTAGGTACCTACGTAAAAACTCTATTATTTGTTTTCATACTAATTTTAAAACGCTATAGCAACAGTTTTACATATTGGATTTCATTCTACTTTCTAAACTTTTCCTGCACTAATAAAAACAAAATGTGCCATTTTTAGCGAAACCGGTCCAGTGATTTTCGAGGACAAAAAAACTTATAAACTCATTTTGATTTATATATATATGTATATATATATATATATAGATAATTAAAAAAGATATATTAATCAGGCTAGTTTTTCGGGTTTTATTTGTCTTTATGGTACTTTTAGTGACTTTATATCAATTTTAAAAAGTGTGCCGATTCAAACGTGTGTTGATGTAAACCTCTCAAAATACAGGTTCGATACCATTCGGGAAATATGCTCATTGTAATACTCTTGTGTATAATACCATTGTTTAAACACCATAATATCATAGGTATTATATTATGAAACAATGTTTCGCTCACAAGTAACACATGTTTTTATTTATTTTAAGAAATATTTCAATTTCAATTTAACACAAATGTGAAAAAAAATCTACTTAGGCTTACAGCATAATAAGGAACTCCAGTGAAAAATATTAATTCTTAAAATATATTTTCAAATAGATCAGCTAACGCCGATTGAAAATAAGAAAAAGTTTTATTATACGTAGAATTTATAAATCGTTATTTAAAAGTGAATAAAAAATCATCTCATTAAAACACCCATTAGTACCATTGTATTCGAAATATCTGACGTCACCGGCGTATTATGGTTTTGGAATTGTATGTAACATTTTGTTTGTCGTTTTTGTTTTGTATATTTTTTAACTTTTGACGAAATTTAAACTTTATTTGGGTTACTTTAAGCTTTTTTTTTATAATTGTATAAAATAAAAACTGTTATTAATGAAAGAAATAAGAATATTCATCGGTAAACCAAACAAGATTTCATCGTCAATACGGATAATATGATTATATTCATGTTAAATATTATTATTATTTATATTATTAATTATTAATTTTTAGTATTCATATATTCCTGACGATGAAAGCTTCGCTTTCGAAATGTGTAGATATCAATGTTTATTTATAAAATGGTACTAAGCATATTTTAAAATTAATTCATTCTTATTATTCTCTGAATTAAATTTACTAAAAATGAACATAATTTAATAATGGTTAACTAAGAATAGAATATAAAATTGAGGACGGTAAAGCTCATCCTTGTTTTGACATTTGACATTCTAACATCAAAACCCACCGGCCAAAGATTTGAAGCATTTTCGCAAAAATTGAAACTTTGAAAATTATTTTAACTATGAAAACTTCAATTTAAAAAAAAGTTAAAACGTTATTATTGATTAAAAATAAATAAACTGATTACTAGATACTTTTTTAGATCAACTTTAGCAAACCGATAACTATTTTCTACGTAAAAACTTTAATGACGGTGTGTCAAATCTAAAAGAGGAAAACATGTTTTGATTAAGCTCTCGCATGAGAATGTTTGCAATGAATCCTTCATCAACTAATTATTCGTAAAAATACCGCATCATTTCAGAAGTTTCGCGTTCAGACGCCCAATTTGTGAGTTTACGTCGCGAAAACGGTAATTCGGTTTTGTACAAATGGTAATTCAAAGCTCCAACAATCGTGTAATCTAAGCATCAAGTTTTTATGATGCTTATGAACTGTAATTGACCGCAAATTAAAATTGTAGTTCAAAAATAAAACCACCCTTATTTTACAATGTATTACCCATAAGGGTTATGTTTTGTAAGTACAGAAAATTTTTCTTTTCGAATAAAGACCGCAAAATAAAGTTGTGAATTTCAAATTATATTGTGCCATATAAAATATGTTAATTAATAGATGTTTTACAAATTATAAAAGATTAAGCTATAAAAAAAGGTGACGCCATGAAAGCTCAAACGACGCGCAAAAGCTCAAGGGAAAGAGAAAAGTTTTCATTTCTTTGAAAGAAGTTTAGTTCTTTTTCATTGAAATATTTTCGATAATTCGAATTTTTCTGCCAGTAAAATGCGACATTGAAAATATTATATGATTGTATGAAAAGTTCGTTTATTTTGGAACAAAGGGGAATTGTATCTTTCTTCAGTGAACGCGCTTTTTAACGTTTTTTATTTTTTATGTTGTAACATGCAAAATTCAAAGAAGCGAAGCTATCAGCCCACATTGAAGTGCTGTTTCCAACCCTGATGCATGGAACTGGCAGAGAAAGGATGAAAGTAGATTAAACGCTGTAGAAATGAGATCTCTGATGGGTATGTGTGGTAAAACAATGTATGACCATGTAAAAATGTTGCGATTCGCAAATAATGCAAGGTTGATGTGAGCGTTATGAGTAAGACGGCACGTAGAGCGGATGCACGTAGAAAGGAGTGTAAGGGGAATATACGATGCTAATGTGAATGGAATGAGAAGCCGGGGACGCACGAGCAAGAGATGGGACGATCGAGCGAACGAAATACTTGATTCGGGTCATGTCAAGAGTCAGAATAACAGAAGAGTATGTATAAATGCGAATGAAGCAAGGGGTGTTTGCCAAGAGCGAGTAGTTTGGCGGTTCATCCTCTCTGCCTACCCCTGCGGTAATAGCGTGATATTTAATTAGTTAGTTAGGTGTTTTACTTCAAAACAGGTACTTTCACAAATATTGAAACGACATAATTTTTTATTCAAATCATGTGTATTTGAAAACGCACGAGAAATCCAGAGATCTTCCGGTAACTGGGTCTTCCAAAATATATAAAGTTTGAATATATGACTAACGCCACCTATACTAATTGTAAGCGAACGTGGTAGTCAATAAAATCGCCTAATTGACTCTTTCTAAATTTGCAGTAATATGCAGATATATATTATATACAAAGAAGAATATAAATAATAAAGAGAAACAATTCTGGGTAACGAATGACCTGACAGTGTTTTTTAAATACTCCTTCTATCATCATTGTAAGCGGAAAACCTTGATTGGGCAAAGATGGAGTACTTAGCGTGTTAGAGAACATTTGCCCATTAGGCTACTAACCGCTATATGAATTTTATATGGTGAAAGATTTTAATTGCTTTATTTTATCAAAAGGGTATTAAATTAAAATTTCTGTGAATCCTATTTAAAAATTATATAAAATTAAGAGGAACGGCTGCGCGGCCTGTTTCACACAAAATTTTATTTTGGATTTGAGGCCAAAATACTCACCTAGACCTAATGATATTTTTTTCATCAAAAGTATAGTATATATCTAGTACGGATTAGAAGTTATTTATTTATTTTTGTTTTAAGTTATGAAATATAGGCCATTTTTCCCGATTTTAGAGGTATCTTTAACAGTTATTTGGGGGCTAACGGTGAAAAAAAAAAAAGTTTTACATCGTCTACTTTGAGAATATAATGTAATATAAAATAAATAAAAAAATAAGCATTTTGGCGGACTCTAAATTAAATTAAAAATGACCAATTTATCCGAATATCGACCCGAAAAAACGTTTTTCTGTTTTTGTATTATGTTTTGTTTTTATGTTTTTATTTACATAATCATAGTAACATAGGAAATATGACAGTTAAAAAAAAATACAATAAACCCGCAAATAATTTTCTAAGTTCCCTCTAAAATTATAAAAATTATTTTTTTTCCATGTCATATACTTCATAATTTAAAACAAAAATACATAAAATACTTCTCATCCGTACTAGATATTTACTAAACCTTTAATCAAAAAATATATCATTCAGTTTGGATGGGTATTTTGACCTCAAATCCATAATTAAATTATGTATGAAACAGGCAGCGCAGCCTTTCCTTTTAAATCGTGATGTCTCCAGTGACAGAGACATAAATCCATCCCAAGTATTTTGCTTCTTGGATTCCATTCGAAAAACGCTCTTTTCTAGGGAAAAAATACTCTTTTCCCCCTAGCTCAGACATGTAGAATTCCAATCCAATTTCCTCCGACCGGTGGGAATCCGGACACAATCGATTTCTAGCCGAAAAGTTCCTCGGGCCTGTCGAATAATAATATTATGAACATACGAATTATGTTAAACCGATGTTCGTGCCACAGGAACATAATGCTAACGATATTTCGGCGTTTGGGGTGTAAAGCTGATGAACTAATAAATTTTGCATAGAATTCAGAATAACAACTTTTTTCTAAACTAGCTGATATGTACCCGGCCTTGCTAGGGATTTTTTTTTTTAAAATAAACTTTTGAAGTGTGAATTTTTGCTTGTCGTTTGGCTTCCACAATTGATTTCACAACGAAATTAATGCCTTGTGACAACTATTACTATCTCTAAACCAACAAATAATAAATTAAAAAATTTCATTCCAAACATTTAAAAAAATATATATCTAAATAATAAAGTTCTTAATTAGGTACCTACTTTTGTTTTACATTTTAAAAATATTCCTCCCAAACAAACTTTCATCTTATGTAATCTATGGCTAACCAGAGTTGTATATCTATGGGCTAACCTCAATACAACATGGCGGGTTCAATGTTTTTCATACTAATTTTAAATATAGTTATAGTAACAGTTTTACATATTGGATATAATTCCAACCACTATTTCATTCAAACCTTCCCGGTACCAATAAGAACAAACTATGCTATTTTCAGCGAAATTAAGGTAGTAATTTTCGAGAAAATCGAGGACAAACAGACAATCATAATTTAACGGATTTTAATTTTTCCGTGAAATTATTATTTTTGGGGAATGTTTTCAAGGGAATCAAATTGCGATAGGGGGAAATTTATAGGGGGAAGGGAAAGAGAAATGACAGTAGAAGGATGGAAGAATGTTTTAAATTGTCCACCGAAAAGAATTTATTCATCGCTGTTAATGAACCCGATGACGACTGAAGGGGATTATGGCGATATTTACTCTACCTTATTCAAAATGGTATATTTTTTTCGAATTTAAAAAAATACCTTAATTGAATAATTGATCGAGATATTTCGTCGGGTGAACTAAGGTTATTTGAAAAAAGGAGCTACTATTCCGACGACCGACCAAATATGTAGGTAATAATGTATATGGAATCTACTTTCACAGAAAAAAAAAATTCTTTGATGTGAATATTTATGTTTTCGCACTACGACGGAAATTGAAACCGTTTCGTTCGGCCCTAAAATTTCCGGAGTTACTTCTTGAAGTTCCCAAAATACCGTAATAGGTAATACGGTGGTACCATAGATAACGGAAACAGTGGAGATGGGTCATGAATCATTATTAGTATGAAACCGCGTTCACAACTTGTGTCGCCAACATCGTTGCGCCTAGCTCTTGTTTGTACCTTCATACCAAACTGTAATATTCATTGGTTCTACCGCTTTGTCATAGATCGGCGACAGTCGACACGCTTCCATGCTATATCAACCTTTGTTTCTATTATCTATGAGTGGAACGCTAACTTCAAATGGCCAAACTGTTTTCATATCGCCAATTTGACTAACGGGACACAACAAACAAAGTTCACATCAGTTCAAGCTGGTAAACGTCGTTGTAACGAACGTTTACGTTGCAAGTTTAAACTCAATAGAATATCAATGTTCGCGTTTAGGTGTGGTTTTAAGTTACGGCGCTTTGTCGAAGACCAGATATAATGGTTGACCTTTCAAATATATTAAAAATTGCTAATTTGCTCATGAATTATTAAAAACACTTTTTGAAAAACCATGAAGTGAACGGAATACATACAAATTCTGTATTTCGGAGGGAAACACCGGTACACATCGACACTTTAATCTGTCAGCAGGACTTTTGTAGAGGTATAGAATATAGGTCAATGAATGCCGAATAACATTTTCACAATGATGGTTTATTAAAATAACTTCTCTATTTATATGATTTTTCTCAATGAAACAATCGACGTATGTTCACAGTGATTGACGTCATTGAGATTGGTAGAAACACGTCAGTTATGACATCTTTAATAATTTAGTTGACGTCACTGGTGTATGTCCCAGAAATAGTACCGTCAACAACTGCCAATGACGTCATTAAATGCGTCATCTGAATTGCAAAAACGAGTCACCTTGATGCGGTGACGCACTTTTAGCATCCGATTACGTAAGAGCATTCCTGCCATTTCATAAATACGTATTATGATTTGGACGTCCGACATAATAAAGCTTTAAAAGTACTTAAAATACCGATGAAAAAAGTGCATCGTATCAACAAAATTTAAAAAATCATTAAATCAAATCATAAAAGAAAAAGATTTTTTTTTAATGAAACTTTACCTGTATTAAATATGTTCTTCCATTTTCAAAGTTAAATACTTCATTTGCAAAATTTTATTATGTTTTTTTTTTCAATCGACTACCGGAAGAGATCAGAAGCATTATTATTAAATCCCAATATTTTAAAGATAAGATTAACAAAAAATATATTTTCAAACCTTACAAATTTTACTTGTTTCTCATTATATCTTTTTCTTCTAAATATACATATCTGTATTTATTTTTAATGCATTATCTGGGTTACGATATATAAAGTAAATGTTTCTTCATACCACATTGACTGTACATACGAGGTGTGTTAAAAAGAAAAAGTGAATTTTGAATTTTCGTGTACATTCGATTATCGTTTTTTTTTATGTTGGTACACATATGTTTATCATATGTTAGCATTATAAGCAATTTTGGATCAGTGGTTTGTTTTTGACAACTGGAAAGGTTAGTCACGTTTTGTTTTTTCTTCGATTTTTTACTAAAAAAAAAATTTTGTAAAAAATCGAAAAACATCGATTTTTTGGATTTTTTGAAGAAATACTGATAAGGACATAGAGAACAAAGCAAATCTAAGATTTCACTTTAATCGTACTGATGATGCCCTAGAAAACGGCTATCAAGTTCCGACCAAAACTAGGAAATTCCTCCATAGGATTAACAATTATTAACAATTTTTTTCTTGAAGAATTTTTTTTTTGAAGAAATGCTGTTGAGGACATAGAAAATAAAGCAAATCTAAAATTTCACTACAATCGGACTGATGATGCCTCAGAAAACGAACCTAAATAAAAAATCGAAGAACACCCTAAAACGTGACTAACCTTTCCAGTTGTCAAAAACAAACCACTGATCCAAAATGGCTGATAATGCTAACATATGATAAAAATATGTGTACCAACATAAAAAAATCGATAATCGAATGTACACAGCCCACGAAAATTCAAAATTCACCATTTCTTTTGAACACACATGTTTTTTTTTCCATAATCAAACTGTGCTGCACCTATAACAATATATTTACATGTATATACTTATCTAATAATAACTAATGTACACCCACTTTTCATCCATAAGCAAATGCTTCTAATGGAAGAGTAGTATAATATCTCTAATATAAAACTATGTAACAAAAGTTTAATTAATATTTATATATCTAAAAAAATAATGCAGACAATCTGTTTCGTGATAACTGCAGCAGCCACAACCTCAGTCACAAGCTTATGGTAGCGTCATGACAATTGCACTACTTTTCTCATCACGAACTTTGGCACTCTAACTGTCAAATAATAATAATAATGTCTTTATTTCAGCAGAACAAAGCGGTGAGAGCAATACTCTGTCTGCCATATAAAAAGAATACATTTAAAAATAATAAAAAATTACATGATGCAGAAATAGAATATAAAAAATAAATAAAAATAACATATTTAGCACTTATGCTAGAGTGGCCTGAGGGAAATTCTCCATCTACGATTTAGGAACGCGCTCTGCCACTCACTGAGCGACGGCCTGGACAAGATTGTTTTCCGATCAGGTAGCGCTGACTCATCCCCACTATTCTGTGGCGCATCAAAGCAGCAAACCCATGCACCCTTCCCTCTGCGAACATCTGCGAGGCGCTGCATCGCCAAGGGAGGCCGAACAGCGCCCGGTAAGCGTGGTTATATTGTACTCGGAGTGTGTCCATGACGCCTTGTGTATATCTTGTCCATAGTTCGCTAGTATAAAAGCTCATGCAGTTATGTCTGGAAATAAGACAATGCGCCATATCGTTTTCCATGGTTTTCAAGCCCTCTCAAAGAGACAAATGCTCTAATAATGCGAACAAATTCTGCATTTTTCTTCATTATTATTGTATTTAATGCGTAGAACTCTATAGAAAATTAAAAAAATTAAATGAAATATTTTATAATAATGTTATTATTAAGTTCTGTAAGTATTCGTATTAGTTTTTTTTATTTATTATTGTGATAGCTGTTTCGGCGTTCAAAGCCATTTTCACACTGTGATTAGGCCACATTGAGACGACTTCCTTATATTATTTTATTTACCCCTACCCAATTTTTATTTTAGGGTGTTATAAAAAATATATTTTTTAAATTCATTGAAAATCAATTTACTCAGAAAATAATTGTAATAATAATAACTTTACCAATAATAATTAAAAAAAAAAAAAACTAAAATACCTGCAGAATTAATAGTAACAAATAAAAATTGAACTTACTTTAAAAAATATTGTAATATACGTTTTTCGCTGAAATATGAATGAATTTGAAATAAATTATTTAATAATTCAAATCACGGGCGATGCCAGTTAAGTAATATAGTACAAAGTATTCAATAACATGAACACCGAGTTAAAGGCAGAAGAGCTAGTTAAATAAGTAATTTTACGTATTATGTATTCCATGGCAAGTGAGAACATCTGTTATATCCCAATATAAATAATTAATGTTTTCGTGGAAAGCAATCACTTAGTCCTTTGACATATTATTGAATGATCCAAACACTTTCTTGTGAAACACAAAATTTATTTAAAATTTATCACCAACCGGTTTTGCTTATCCTGAACTAGGTCAGGGTAAAATTTGAAGCTGAAATACACATTCAATTTTTAATTATTTATTATTTTTATTGATATTTAATATTTAATCACTATAGAAAATAATATTAAGATAGCCTAAATGAAAAGATTTCAGTCGCATCTGGGACTCGAACCCAGGACCTCTGCCTATCCGGGGCAACCGCTTAACCAACATAGCTAATGAGACCAGTTCAATTTACGTTATCTTCGTCGATATAATATCTCAAATTTAAGATTTATCAATATTATTTTCATCAATAACAATATCGATTGATGATAAATTAAGAATACATCACTAGTTCAAAACAACGCGTTTTTTTTATTAAATAATAAATTAATTAAGGCGATGCAATGGGAAGTAATTCAAAATCGTGTGTTTTTGGTTTGATGTCTTTTTATGAGCCTAGAAAAAAAGAAGTAGCAGATTTAAAAAAATATATTTATAGTGAAAAATTTCCTACTTACGAACCCCCTTTCTGATATTGCCATCTCGTTCATTGTGGCAAATTAAGTTTTTTAGATATGACCATAAAACATTTAAATATTTATTCCTGAATTTTACAAAATAAAATTAAACACGCGTTTTTACGATGTTTTCTTTTTGATGTTAAGAGGAACGGCTGCGCGGCCTGTTTCATACAAAACTTAATTTTAGATTTGAGGCTAAAATACTCCTAAACCTAATGATCTTTTTTTTTCATCAAATAGTATAGTAAATATCTAGTATGGATGAGAAGTCATTTATTTTTTTTCGTTTTACATTACGAAATATAGGCCATTAAAGAAATTGATTTTTCGCGATTTTAGAGGCACCTTTAACAATTATTTGGGGCTAGCGGTGATGTAAAAAAAAGTTTTACCCCATCTACTTTGAAAATATATGAAATGATTTAAAAAAAAAAAATTAGAATAGGCGTTATGGTGGACTTTAAATTTAACTAAAAACGACCAATTTACGATGGAACACAAATTTGCCATAACAAATTTATACATAATTTGTACATAATTTAAAATATCGAATCGAAAAAAGTTTTATTATTTTTATTTATGTAATCATATTTACATAGCAAATACGGTAATTTAAAAAAAAATACAGTAAACCCGAAAATAATTTTCTAATTTGCCTCTAAAATTATGAAAATTAATTTTTTTCATGGCATATGCTTCATAATTTAAAATAAAATTCAATAAAATACTTCTCATCCGTACTAGATATTTAGTAAAAGATAAAAAAAACATATTCATTTTGGATGTGTATTTTGGCCTGAAATCCAAAATTATGTTATGTATGAAACAGGGAATTTCAACCTTATCACCACCTTCATGAGGAGTGCGTGATTTCATTGGAATTTTACGAAGTGGTGAAAGTCTGAAGTTTAATGTCGACTTTGGGAAAATGATGAAGAAAATCACCTGAATCTTTATAAAAAAAAAACGATAACTGTAAATGAATTATTACGATATTTAGGGGCCATAATATTATAGTGTATCACAAAACTAATTTTACTAGGGGTGCGTAAAGCTTTAAAAATATGTAATGTATGATAGGAAGTGCAATAATGGGGAACCTAACGTCTTTTCAACCATTTGCTTAAAGATCTAGGTCGTGCTTTCATCAATGTGACATATCTCTACGTTCTACGGCTATCCAATCTACGTTGCGTATTACGTAGTGACGGAGTTGCGTGTCTCCTTCAGCCGGATTACGCTCTTCATCAAAACGTGACGCGCATATCAAAACCCGTCTCGGCTGACAGGCACACCGTTGGCTTTATCCGTGTATCGTGGATGGGGATAGGTATCTGGTGCCTACGTAACGTCCCCTCTCCGCCCTAATAAAACCACCAACCCTTGTATTACAACATATCGCGGTGGGTTATTGGGGGGAAACGCCGTGGAAAGCGTAATATAATTGAGGATAATGCCTCGTGTTTCCTTATTTCTTATGTTTTCACCATTCGTATGGCTTTCTATCACGAAAACAAAACAACAAATTTTGAGAAATCCTATTACTAAAAATACGGGGTCTGTAGTTCATCTTTTATGTAAAGCTATAGCTTTGAATTCAATCATCACCGTTATAGTTGTTCCCTCATCAGGATACAAAGCATTCTGAAAAATAATGACATGTAAGCATATAAAAAACTGTAAACCTAGACAATAAATAGCAAAAAGTTTATTTGATTTTAATGTAAAAATAATTATAAAATTCAAAGTATTATATTAACATATGCTTTAAAAATTCTTTTTTTTTAAATGATGCCATAGAGTGAATATGCGTTTATTGAAGAAATAATTATTTTCTTCAAACAATTATTTTAATCAATATCTACATGTTTCAAAACCAACGGTTTACGGTATACATTGTATCCTAATGATGAAACCAATTTTTAATTTTTACATAATATCTATCATTTTATTAAAATTGGCACAACAAAGCATTTGCATTTTTTGGAACAATTGCGATGATTTGGTTCAGTCGCATTTTTAAGTCTATACGCACCGAAAACACGCAGTTACCATATAAGTAATAAAGTCAGATGTCGGTACGGCTATGCTACGTATCAAGGGAACATATTATGTGAACAGTTATTAAGAGATCGTCGAAGCACG
>JAHDVE020012079.1:0-113087 GCA_022606495.2 Halesus radiatus
AAACACACAGTAAAATGAAACCACCTTTTTACTAAGTCGCGTAATTTGTATAACCTTGCTTTTGCTGCCAAGTCTAGTTAGAACAGCGCGCCAAACAAAAAGCAGCGAGCAGCGAGCCGTTAGTTAAGGCTGTGAATCTGACGACGGCGTACATTATAGAACGGTACCTAATTATTATAAATCAACCATAAAACTTTAATTTAGGAACATATATGAACGTAGTAAAGTTTATTTAAAATTCGTGTATTTTACGAACATTTCGGAGGTTTCTAACGAGTGTTCGCTCCTAACTTGAATGTTGACAGTCTGACGTCGGTAGATATTCGAACGGAAAAACAGTTGGGATTTTTGCTTTGTATAACCTCAAATTTAAACTTAATTAACTGAGTAATTATAATAAAGTGATGATTTCAATGGATTAATTTATACGTGTTTGTGTTTTATTGAGAGTGTTTTTGTTATTGAATTGAAATATCGTTTAACATAAGTGTTGTCAATATTGTTCAAGATGAGCAGATTAAATCAAATGCAGGTAAGCTGAATAAAATTTATTTAATAATATGTACTTTTTTTTTCAATATTTCAATTTGTGAAAAAGAAAATAATTTATTTTATTCATTGTGGGGGATTGAATTACGGCCATCCAACGTGCAGATAAAGCAATAATATAAGTGAGTGTTTTTACATTAGGATAAAGAAAAAATACAACAACACTGGTGACTGAGGAAATCGATACTCCCAACTGTTCGTAGCGAATACGTAGACAAAAAATACCAACACATAATATTTCACCATGGTAAACGCAGACAGATAATAAACACCTAGAATCACGCATATTTACATGCGTGCCATTAAATAGTATCTCCAAATGAGTAGGCAGAGAAGATAGATGTTGAATTGAAGGAGGTTTGTTTCAAATCTCGATTTTTCTACAGCCTTGTACCATCTGGCACATATTTTTCGATTGTCTCAGTCTCTGATGTCACCATTGGGTTTCAATGACATGGATGCAGGTGTAAATATCTGACAAACTAACCACCACGCCGTTTCTCCGCAGGGGTAGGCAAATATAGTGGACCGCCAAACTCCCTCGGTACACATTCCTTTCTTCGTACATACTCTTCTGTTTGTCTAACTTTTGATATAACCCGACTCAAGTATTTGATTCACTTGATCTTGTCATATCTTCCTCGGGCGTCCTCAACTTCTTCTACCATTAACTTTCGCGTCATAAATTCTCATTACACTCTTTTCTTTGTTCGTCCGCTCTACATTTCCAAACCACATAGGCGTCTCATGTCTTAATCTTACCTATTCACTACACCCGGCCCCGTATCTAAGTTTTTACCATTTCTTAAAGCCTTCCAAAGAACTAATTTTGAATGCATTATCCAATAGGTTTTCATTAAATCGTATCCGTGTGGGTGTACAATCTATGCATACGCACCCTGTTACTCTGACACGTGAAAGACGTGCAATATAATCTGTTGTCCTCTGCGTGCAAAATCGTATTTTCTCCAAGATCAAACTTTATGTATGTTTCTGTATCCGTTTGTACATAATAAGTAACTCCAGGATCAGTAATGAGGTTCACACTTAAATACCAGTATATTTCTTTTTTTTTTAAATTAGTTTTCATTGTTAAATTAATTTTCAAAGTTTCGATTTTTCAAAGCCCGCCTAAACACTCCAAATCTATGGCCGGTTGGTTTTGATCACTTTTGATGTTAGAATGTCAAATTTAAAAACAAGGATGAACTTCACCGTACATAATTGTATGTTCTATTCATGGTAAACCATAACTAAACATAAGTAATAAAATTATGTACCTTTTTTAGAAACTTTAACTCAAAGAATAATAATAATAGTATTGAGCATTAATATTATCACAATTTCCGTATTAACTGGTTTGATCATGAATACTCTGATTTCTTTCATGAATAATGGTTGTTTATATTTAACAATAATTATAGAGCTTAAAGTCACCCAAATTAAGTTAAAATTTGCCAAAACAAAAAAAAAAAATTTTAATATGCAAAACAAATCAGAACAATATTTTTTTTCATGCTAATCCAAAAACAAAATGTTCAAGTGACGTCAGTTGTTCTAAATGCAATGGTACCAATATAAAACGTTGTTTTTGATGAGCTGATTTTTTATTCACTTTTAAATATTTATAAATTCTACGTATAATTTTATATATAATGAAAGTTACTTATTCAGAATCGGTGTTTGATGATCTATATGAGTACATATTTTAGAAAACATTTTATTTTTCACTGGAGTTCCTTATTATATAGAGCCTGAAAAGTAGTTAATATGTCTACAGCGCCCTTTAGTTGATTTTTCACAAAAGGGCTCTTTTTTTACAATAACTCCACACAGGAGGCCCTGAGAGAAATAATTTCCCTCGAGGCCTATATAATCTTTGGGGATGCTATGTGGAGGGTCTTCTTTTAGGGGATAGGGAAGAGTGAACTTGGGCCTTGAAGAGATCCATGTTGTAGGATGGAAGAAACACAGAGGGCAGAAGATCATTCCACAGCCGAGCTATTGAATATAAGAACGAGTCGTAGAAGCGACCCGTCCTCATGTGACAAATGTCAACCGCGTGCAAATGTTGGGCGCGCGTTTGGCGTGTTTATGCACCGGTGCCGAAGGGATCAATGACGTTAGTTACTCAGAGCATATTCCGTTAAAATAAATGTAGAACAAGGACAGCATTCCTACCTAACGTCTCTGCGCCAAAGATTGCAGTCCGTTTGTTAAAATGGGCGAATCTATCAAACGGACAGCCCATTTCTGCACAGTCAATGGTTTTTTTTCTGATATTTTGGGGTCCCGTCCAGAAATAGCTACCAAATTCTACAGTGGGGTATACAAATTATACAAATATTATTATTTTTAACAATGTTTTGTTGGCTTTTTATAAAGGCATTTTCATAAAAAGGTGTTTTCATCATTTTAGGCATGTTCGTGCATTCTTATTTAGGTAATTAAAAATTCATGTTTTGTTATTTCAATTGTTTTTTGCAGCCATGATCTTATCCACTTTCATTGGTTATGTTTCCATTTCTATTCTTAATTCTGACATCATAAATACGTATTTCTTCTTTTGACAAGCTCTGACTCATACTCACCGAGAGACTTCAGCCTTCAGGCTTCAAGAGTTTGTAGGAAATCGCGGTTATTCATTGAGAAGAAGTCATTTGCAAAATCTATTGTATGACTTACTACGTTAAATAAATATATTTTTTCATGCGGATTGCAATTAAAATAATTACAACATAATAATTTAATAAGTGCATTCAACGATTTTTAATTTCCAATAAAATAAAATCTAACTTATACGCAATTTAGCATATATTTTTCTCGTAGGACCATAATTTTTTTTTTAATATTGTTTATAATAATGTTGGGTCATCCTCGAAATTGGTGGCACAAAAAAATTAGTACTTCATTTTATGACACACTAACTGATGTGTACCCGGGATTATTCGTTTTTTTTTTTAAATTTTAATAAAGTTATGAAGTTGTGAATTCTCGCTTGTTGTTTGGGTGCCATAATTGATTTGACAGCGATAATAATGCCTTGTGATAAATATTAATATTTTTAAACAAAGAAACAATCCTTTGAATTCATTTCAAACATTTTTTAAAAAATATATCTAAATAATAAAATTCTGACGAAGGTACCTATTTGTATTGATATCCATTTTGATAATGTTCTGCCCAAATAAACCTTCTTCTTTTGAATATGTTATCTGTGGCTAACCAGAGTGGTATATCTATGGGCTAACCTCAATACAACATGGCCCGTTCAATGTTTTTCGTATTAATTTTAAAACGTTGTAGCAACAGTTTAACATATTGGATTTCATTAGAACTGCTCTCTAAATCTTTCCGGCACCAATAACAACAAACTATGCTATTTTCAGCGAAACAGGTTTAGTACTTTTTGGGAAAATCGACGACAGACAGACAGACAGACAAACATTCATTTTTATATATTACGATAAGCTTGCCGGTTCAGAGTTTTTACCTAGGAAACAGATTGTTTGCTTAAATGTTAAGATGCACTATGTATAATATACCCAATATATATTGTAAATTGCCATAAAATCAGAAAACAATGTGGAAATTCCATGACGTCAGAGCTTATTATTTGACAGTTTTTGCTGCTTCAGTTTTTCAAGCACACAGTTTTCCTACTCACGATCATTAAGACCTATATGTATTGTACCAGACGTATTGGCACACAAACGAACTGTATGAGGCGGCTGATCCCGATCTGCAAAGATGGCTTGTGAGGGGAGAAAGCAACACCTACCGTTCCCTCTGCGTGGAGTAACGGTACTCACGACAAGACCCTTATTTACGACTTTTGCGGGCGTTGTCCGTGTGACGTTGCTTATTCTGGATCCAGTTCGAGGCAGTAGTCCGATGGGAGTCCAAGGTAAAAGGTAGTCAGAAGAAAACAAGGCGGGTAGATGAGAAGTCGAGCGGGCAGTGGAGAGAGGAGGCCTTGTCAGGCTAGCGGTCGAATGCTCACTAACTCAAATTGGTTTTCGCAGGCTACTTTAGGCGGTCTACCACGCGCAGACCCCCGTGCCCTGCGCATATTCGACAAGTCCTTCTCTGTTCCACCGCCGTACTGCTCTTACGTTTTTATTCAAGTCATTTAAGTCTGAGCGTTCTGGGAGAAT
Source organism: Halesus radiatus (assembly GCA_022606495.2). NCBI lineage: Eukaryota > Metazoa > Arthropoda > Insecta > Trichoptera > Limnephilidae > Halesus > Halesus radiatus. The sequence continues at coordinate 4,707 of JAHDVE020012079.1, forward strand.
ACGCTCGTCACAGACCGCCCATTACATATATTAACAAAGGCGTCGGGAGTCGGAATCGTTTACGAACAGCAAAACAATATTTATTATTCGATCTGACTCCCTTACAAATTACAACAATAACAATTTTCTACATATAACAAATGTGATGACTAAAATGACCGCGTCTAAACATTCTGGGAGAGGCGACAACGTCCGATATATGTTTTTTTTTGACAAACCATAATTATAATACGATAAAAGCGTACCTTCAAAAATTACATACAAAAAAAAAATATTTTAAAAAATCAAAATATGAAATCCATGTATTTTCAGATATGCGTACAGCACGAAAGGATTAAATTAGTTTGTATGAATATAGCATAATATTATTTGTCCTAATAATTATATTAATATTTACTTTGTTTTTTTTTTGGAAAATATTTTCTCAAGGGCGTTATGCTTGCGAGAGGTGACCTATCCTTATAGCCTTCGTAGGTACCAGTCTACGTCGTTAAATGGTTTGCAATTAGGTACATGGTATAGCTTATAATACATTATGCTATAGCACGTGTCTAACAAGGGGTCCAGAGCACCAACTGGGCATGCGTACATCGGAACGCCCCTTGTTGACATTGGAAAGTCTGGAATTTAAAGACATTTAAGTAATTATTCCATTAGTGATTGATCACTGTAATTATTCTATTACCTTAATCATATGAAGTAAGTGAATTCACATTCGACTTCTTCATGGCTGCAAGGACTGTTTTGATACAGGGTGATACAGAATATTGTATGGTTGGCTATCGTTGGGGGAATTTGCTCACTGTAGTCCAGAACAGCTCAGAAGAACACTGCATTCGTACCAGACGCGCAGGCCTTAGTGACCGGATCTGAATTTTAGGTTTCGAGGCCATGCTGTACATCATCTTCCATATCGTTGTTTCTCTTTTTTGTCACCTTTTCTGATAACGATGGTTTTTCTTTGAACATTTAGAATAATTTATCAGTTTTTAGGTATTCGACGAAGAACCTGTCGGTTAGTTACCTCAGGTAGTCCAGGATATTTAAAGGATATGCGTAGTGATTCACCTTTCAATGTTTTATCCAACTGTGTGATTACAGCTTGGTACACTCAATAGATCGACTTTCATCACTTCTCCACTTTTAATGTTACCTCGAAGTCCTTCCATCATTGCTTTCTTTTTGTTGCTTAGAAAGTCTACTTAATGTTATCTGATTACATTTTATTTTAACATCGTTGATGCAAATCATTCCTTTCTATCGGTTAATCTGTCCCCTTTCTGGATTTTTTCTTCGCGGTTTCGTCAACTTCCGGCGATTCAGTCATTGTTTTAGCGAACCGTGCCTTTCGTTGGCTCATATTCAAATCGAGAAAATCACCAGTGGTAGGTATATAACACTTTATCTCATGCTATTGCTCGACTCTATCTCAGCATTCGTGGGTGGGTCTGATGAATGAAGTGCGGGAAGGTTGTGATACAGTAAATGAAACCCTAAGGTAGGAAAACATAGTCTTTATTGACTATACAACCCCAATTATCATGGTAGAGGAAAAAAAGAGTGGAGAGTAAGACTAAGTTAAAAAATAATTGATTAAAAGGATAAATGATGGCTCTTGTGGTCATAATCTTCTCCTCCGGCTTCAGGAAAGGCCGCTCCAGCCCGGATGTTCACCGATTACCACGGTCCATGATGCAAAGTCCATGATGACTCGTCGAAAGCTCCATCCGCCACAGCTTCTTCCGTGAGGTTCAGGCAATAGGATGTATGAATGCTACCATATCATGTAAGGTCCTCGATGCAGCAGCTACTCCTCGTGTCCACACATTACTCCGCCGGGATTCTTCTCCGAAGCATAGGGCACGCGCGGTTAGTTTTTATCACCTACCATTTGGCCATCATTAAACAAAAAATATACCCACTTCGGGTAATTAATTAGACACTCTCCGGCGTCAAACGAAACAGTCATTTAACATAACTCCTCCCAAAAAACTCCCGGCACTGTCCGCCGTGTCAAGTCACCTCCCCGCCCATCTTGTCTTTTTCTGCCGCTTCCTTCCGTCCGATGTCTCCCATCGATATTTTCTCCTATCTCTTCCGTAGACAATATCAGTGATGCCTTTTTAAGCGGGGTCAGTATTTACGTTACAATCGTTTAAAATCTACGGAATAAAAGATTTGAATGAAAATGTCTTCTAGCTCTTTTTGGAATCTTTGTCCATGAACAGACTGCGAAAAGTCTGATCATCGTATGCCTTTGTTTATACTCGTCGAACATCAAACTTTGGGCAAAAAAGGTCTTACCTACACGAATGCAACTTGAAATTTAATATGCGGGAGAATCACCTATAACTTGGAAACAACTATGTTAAAATGAAAGTGGACTAAGAAAATTTTCCCATAACATAATTACCATTAACTCAACGATCCCAAATAGAGGAACTCCGGTATTTAGTTAATTGTCAACACCAGCCACTTTTGGATTAAGGCCTCCTCAGGTGATCCCGTCATTTTCGACTGCCTTTTTGGCCTAGATACTATTCTATTCAAGGTATTCCATCAAACTGTCTTGTAGACCCTACGTATTTGTTTGTAGACCCTTCAATTACAAGATTTTTACTACACCACCAAAGATAACTTTTTTTAGCAATTTTAAAATACGCCACTGTTGATAATTATTCCGACCTCCAACAGTCTGCAGCATAGTGTATTATTTGGACCTCTTTCACGCTTTATAAGTATTGAACTGTGTTCTCAAAGATGTCACTAAATCTTGTGTTGTCGTCAGGTCGATTTGGTTGTTTTGCTCAACCGACCGTGTAACAACCGACATCCTTGCCCCAGTGTACGGAGCATTGAGCAAGTGGTCACTGAACCGATGCCAACACTGATACCTAATGCATTATTGCTGTTTCCTCAATGTTTAATAATGCAGTTTTTTCTAGTCTCTAATTCGAGCCAAGCGATGAAATCGATAATTATTGCTCCACTGATCGCATGACACCTTGCTTCACACGCGATGGGTCACACGTTATCTGTTAGATTTACGATTGTACCTACGTTTAGTTATATCACGTGGTTTACTGACCGAAAGCATGAATATTTATAAACAATGTGTGTATTTCTTGTATACCTTCTCCCTTACTGCACAAATATTTGTACTAATGAACACTTTTAATATGATTAAGGGTATCTACATACTTAGACTTAAACACCCGATGTGGATCGATTTGTGTGGCCCGTCGCGATTCTTGGAGGCGAATATTGGCCCTATCTAAAAAAATGTCTTTGGTATATAATTATTTATTTACATATGTGAGCTTAGAGCGTAGGGGAAATTTCTTCCAACATACATTTGTTTGACGGAGGGCTGGTGTTTCTTCTACTTTTCGAAATTGTTTTCAATAGGAGAATTCTACTACAACAAAAGGACACATTATTATAATAAAAACGCATATTCTGATATAACCTTGAAATTCGAGAGTTGCCACGTGCTACTTGCTCTGGTCGCGAAAACATTGAAATTGCATCGTCGCGTTGAATGCCTGTTTCGAAAAGTGATTTAATAATAATTTTTTTTATATTTATTTCTTTTTTAATAACTTATTGAAGCTTATAAACCTCATTGTAATATATTTTTAATCATTGAAGATAATATTAACAACTCCCAAATCGACACACAAAACCGAAAAGACACAGTCGACAGATCGACACAAATCGACAGATGTCCCATGTAAATAAAAATCGTATAGGTATATCCGAGACACTATCTAACGATTATAAATAAATTCGAACAGAATCTTGTAGTTATAAAAAGGTAGCAGACAAAAAATGTATGGGAATTAATTGAGGATGATATAGATAGTTTTTCACTGATACCGATAAAAATGACGGGATGGTTTGGGGTACCCGTAGCTCAGTTGGCATGAGGTAGATATGATAGACCATGAGGTCACGGGTTCTAATTCCAGCTGCTAACGTTATCTTTTTTATTCAGTGTTTTTTTCGGTTTCGTATTTTGATTTGGAAGATGTTAAGATGTTAAGATGGAAGATGTTTCAATGATAAACAAATTATTTATTGCGATGACTTTTCCAACAACAGTAAGAAATAAAATAAGCCAGGAACAAAGTTAAAATAAGATAATAACATGAGCGAAGGTAAATAATATAATGTCGCCGGCAAGAAGATAAATGTTTACCTCTATGAGTCATTTCTAAATACATAATAATCGTGTCATAAAACGGCGATGGTGATAAATGGCTTTATTCTGTAATAACAATTAATTGTGTTCAATTACTGCTTACAAAACAATATTTTGTATCTATGGACTCTCGGTAGTTTGCTTGCCTTAACAATGGATGTGTCTGGATATAGCCATGTAAATAATGTCATATAATATTCTCTTGCTCTTTTGTTATTTGTACCTACTTTATATTTGATTATTTACACCCTTAGCTTCTAAATTGTTATATTGTGATATCTAATATGTTCTAAGCGTGAGTCTGCTTCTCGTAAATATTTTAAATTGCGGTTTTAATTCGCATGCATGTAATATATATGTTATTTTATATTTGTATTAAGTTAGGTTAAGTGTATATTTTCTTGCTATTTTGATATTAGATTATTTAAACCCCTAATTTATTCTAAATTGTTATATAGTATTCTAAATTATCAACGTAAGTGAGTCAGCTGTTAATGAATATTTTAAGTCATAGTTTTAATACGCAAATATATTGTGTATCTATTATTTTCAAATTATATTAGGTTAGGTTAGTTACTTTAAAGCGCACTTGAGGTGAACCTTCACAAAACTGCGCTATAGAAATTAACGCTTATTATTATTATTATTATTATTATTATTTATGTTTGTTTTATTATACAGAAGAAAGGAGAATATATATAAGAATATATATGTAATTTATTTTGTTTATTATTGAAATTGAATACATTTTAATTCAAAATTACAATACTACACTTATGTTTTAATCAATGATTGTATAGAGAAGCGGTGTGCACATATTACGATTGCTTGTTCTCAGGATTGGTGGTTCACATAATGGAAAATAGAGAGTGCATAGCGTCAATTTTTGAATTGAAAGTTATAATAAATATAACGCAATATGTGTAAGTATAGTGCGACGAAGGAAATTTACAACCTTATGGGTATGCCATATGTATGTGAATGTGTGTGTGAATGTATGCGCGTATTGTTTTTATTTTACTCGATTGACGGACATTTTTAATGTTCAATTTTGGAATAACTTATTAAAGTGTATAAACCTCATTATAATATATTTTAAATCATTGAAGATAATATTAACAACTCTCAAAATGAAACATGAAATCTAAAAAACACAGAAAAAAGGTCCCAATTTCTACCGTAATTTTTTTTTGTTTTCTGTGTCTTTTCTGTTATCTTCTATGATTGAAAAAAATTGATATTTTTACGTTTTTTTTTTGTAATTGCATTATTCGAGTAGAGTGCGTTTATTCGTGTAGTATCTTCAAACAGGTTATTGAAAATGTTCATTCCTCGGTGTGTAATGTGTTGTGCAAATTAGTTATTGATTTTACATGGTGAGAATACGGATTTAAATCTTGTGCGATTTTTTGTGATGAATTGGTATTCATTTTTCTATCTTTTAGTATTTGAAATGTGGATTTTATATGAATATGTCACTAAAACTGATACTTTAATTTATTCAAATGGTAGTTTTGCGGAGTATTCTCTAGGTTTTTACTATAATTTTAATGAAACGGCACATTTTAATCTGGATTTAATTGGTGCTATATATATTAAATAAATGTGTTTTATTGGCAAAAATGTTCCCTTTCTTATAAATATCTATAACGATTTTCTTATATTTTGAAACACTTTATACATATTGATAGATTGACATGTTGTAATAAGGTCGCAGTACCAACGGTTTCAGCCTTCTGAGAACTCTACCTGATCTTTCTGATTCATACCAACGTTTGCGAATGTATTCTCTATCGCACAGCATCCTAAGAGATGACAGCACACCTGAAGACCATGCTGTTTGCGTAGTGAATATCAGAAGTGGTTGTAGTAAAACTTCTACGAACCGCCACTGTTATTCCTTATCCATAATATTATATCTCTCAAGCTTATTTAAGATACGATTATTATCTATGCACTCAACTAAATTTGGATTCAACTCATTATCATTTCGCATAATAATACTCATTAACTTTTATATAATCAAATGATGAAAATGCAGTATGCGCACAAAGAACATCTAAAATCATAGACAAATCCCATTGATATGCTATGAGATAATATATTGTTTTATAGTCTCAATAAAAGAGTTATACATACAATAATATATTACAGAGATTTAGATACATTATAATGAATGAGAAATGGTAAAAAGTATGCATAGATAGACTAGTATTAGGAAAAATAAATAGTACAAATAAGTAAACATTTTGTACATGAAAAATACGGAATCTTTGGCTGACGGGGTTCTTATAAATCTTCATTATTACCACTTGAAACAATACAAATGACAGTAATAAAAATTATACTAAAAAAACCTTATAACTTCCCCACAAACAGTATTTTCAAACTCTTTTCAGTCCCAACCGCTATCAAAAATGTATAACTATATAGTATTACATAAAGATATCAGTAACAATATGTACTTAGCAATAAATACTAATGTTAGAAATAACACCACAGGAGGGTCTTACGGTAACACTGTTACGGACAACAGCAGCCCAACATAATTTTGTACATAATAAAGGCATGAAATTATTCAATAGAAACAAATTACAAAATATTTAAAAAAAGGGAAATATTATTTAAACACCCAGCCTAACCCATTGCAAAGTAGCAATTTTTTTATATGAATACCGCACAAGAGTCCCAACTGTCCCAACCGTCTGGAGCCAGTGAGACTATCGCATTCCCAATTGGGGAATGTTATGAGGCTGAATATATTGGGGTGGGGAAGGAAAAGGGGAAGAGGGAGGTGGGGAAATACCTGGCTATTCAGATCTGGTCACCAAACACGGCTAAAAGCCATTTCAAGCAACGTTTCAATTCTGAATGGTGGTATTTCACCACGGAGATACTGAGAGTATCTTCCAATATATATATAAGAAAATAACTGTTTGAAAATGACCTAGAACGCCGAAACAACTGTCACAATAATAAATACTAAAAATACTTGCAGAACTTAATAATAACATTATTAAATTTGATTTACATTAATTTTAAAAATATAATAATACCTTACAAAAAATATTACTGAATTTAACAATGCTGAAGATGATAATGCAAGCTGTCTCAAACATGCAACCAGTGAAAGGTTGATAGGAAAAGTATAAAATGTCATGGGGGGAATTTTATAACTATTTTGTGACATGGGTCAAAAGATATTACCAAAATTGTCTGTAAGTGATAGGCATTGAAAATGTCAACGGTCAATGCAGCATCGTTGAGCACTTGAGTGGCTCTGCTGATAGGTGAGTTCTATTAAACAAAGTTCTCCCTTTCAGAACAAATAATAGTGCATGAGGTCTCCCACGAGTATATTTATTAGGAACGTATAAGTTTACCTCTTTCAACATAGGTGGATTACATCTAGTTCCTTCCAGAGATTTAAAAAAATGTTTACCTAAAAATATTTTTCGCAAATATTAATTATTATTTATATTATTATGTTTACTTCCATTTGAGTTTAATGGTCCTCCGCATCGGAGACTAAATTCTTTTAATCCTTTCAGGGGTGGGAAAGGGGAAAAGGGGTGGTTTTTATAAATCCCGTGTAGACAATAACCTTCCTCTTGTTTCGAAAAGTAAGTGTGCAAAATGTCATCAAGCTCTATTAATGTTTCTTTATTTCTTTCTTTAGAGATAGTAATAGTCGTCACAAGGCATCACTTTCACTGTCAAATCAATTATCCCACCCAAACGACTTCATACGTTATACAAAAAAAAACCCTGACCAGGCCGGGTACGCATCAGCTAGTGTAGGTATAAATATAATATCAAGCAATACATTTATGCTGTGTTCTGTTTGAATTTATAATGCATTCATCCTTCCGGGAATGAGTTCATTCAAACACCTTGTGACATAACCTTCCTCTTGTTTCGAAAAGTAAGTGTGCAAAATGTCATCAAGCTCTATTAATGTTTCTTTATTTCTTTCTTTAGAGATAGTAATAGTCGTCACAAGGCATCACTTTCACTGTCAAATCAATTATGGCACCCAAACGACTTCATACGTTATACGAAAAAAAACCCTGACCAGGCCGGGTACGCATCAGCTAGTGTAGGTATAAATATAATATCAAGCAATACATTTATGCTGTGTTCTGTTTGAATTTAAAATGCATTCATCCTTCCGGGAATGAGTTCATTCAAACACCTTGTGAATAAATTATTTATCTTATAAATTTTATTTCATTTACAGTAAAATATGCATTGTTTTACAATATTAATGATTGACAGTTCAAAGTCAGTGAATGATATTTTATGAGCAATAATTTAGCTGCAGTTAATACCGGTCATTGGACAGTGAAGTGATATATCCATGCCACTCCCATAGATATAACAATGAGCAGCAAAATTGGTTTTCCTTAGATGGAGGTCTGTACATCCAGCGACTATCCCACCAACCCAATTGACTAACAACCATCGTCGGCACTTGACGTATGCTTAAATTGAAATGCCTCGTGTTAGTTACATTACTGCAAAAACAACACCCAAAACTTCAGGAATATTTTTACATCTTGAAATTAATTTAAAGGCGTAAAAATTATTTTTAAGACGTTGTTACAGATGGAATAGCAGCAGTATTAGGAGTGGGAATTGGGGAAAAAGAGGAGGAGGTCGGGAAGGAGGAAAGCCCCACGATGGAAGCCGGTGTTACAAATGGAATTAGCACCCTGATGGGCGCAAGTGTTACAAATGGAAAGAACACCACACTCGTGCGTCCAGAGTTAGGACAGAGAAGTAGGGGAACAAGGGAAAGGAGCGCCACGTTGGGCTGCGTGTTAAGTCGGGGATGCTAAAGGAGGGCTATGGGCAATGATCTGCCGGCCTCTGTGTTTCCTCCATCCTATAACATGGGTCTCTTCAAGACCCAAGTTCACTCCTTCCTATCCTCTAAAATATCCTCCACACAGCATCCCCAAAGATGATATAGGCCTTGAGGGAAATTGTTTCCTCCTTGGTCTCCTGTGTGGAGTTACTGTAAAAAAAAAAAAAAAAAATGAGAGGCGGTGAAAGAATAACATTGTGACTCACCCGGAGATCGTATTCTAGGCGGGTTCCGGCGTCGTCAGGACATTAGCTCAGTATCGGTACAGCACGGAGATTTCCTCTCTCTCAGGGTCATATGACTCGGCCGCGGCCTTATAATTGAAGGGAAGGCATTCTATTCTACTATAATTGACGAGATGGCGTACTTTCAGTTCAGAATTTATTGTAACAAAGATATGGTCATACAAGTTACATGCAGGGTTTGCCAAGAAGTTGGCACCTACTCTGTTGTAGACTATTCCTCTGACACTATGTTCTTCTATAAAATCTTAAATAATGAAATAGACTACCCTGAACTCCTATCTTAAACACCGTCAAGACGTACTCGCCACACCAAACTATTTTACACATTAAACAACAAAACAAACGCTGCAGCAAATTCATAAATTTCCCGTATTCTCAAAGATTTGATATTCTTTGTCCCAACCTAAATCTGATAAAATATACTTGTAACATCAATGCGCAATCACAAATCCTTAGTACATAGCACTATTCTAACGCATAGATACACGTAGACGCTTTCACACACACAGGCATATACACAATACTCATTTTTTTCAAAAAGCTTTTGATCTTTATATACGAGTATATATATATAACCAGTTACTAGATATTACATAGAAACATGTCATTGTTACCGATTCTTTAACAATTTTCAAAAACCTTGTGATTTGTACACCAATCATTTGATACATGTTCTATTTGTTTCTAAAAAAAAAAAAACAGTTTTTCCTATTATTTTAAGTGTAACATGTTTTGTATTTGTAAAAATAATAATTTAGAATAATATATAATAAATAATGTGAATTCAATAAATAAATCACTTGGATAACTGCTAATTCGGCGAGAATAATTTTTTTGTATAAAAATTTACGAAATTCAACAACTGTCACGGCTGTTCGGCTAATGTCGACATAGTCCGTATGTATCGGTCGGTTGGCGAACACGAGAGTCCCCTCTCCGCGGGTATACCTACCCTGAACCAAATGGAACACGGTTTCAAGTCTTTGTATGCATGGGCTGCCTACTTTATTTTATGTAACTCTATGTCTGCACCTATTTGCCTTAATATGGTATGATATATTTCTGCGGTGAGGTTAGTTCTGACTCCTCTGCGTGTAATTGACGATAGTCGGCCGCATATCACGTGTCACCTTGTGGGCAGAACATCGCTCACTACCTGCTGGTTTATTTCCTGCTGAATTTATACATATTTTACATCCAATACTCGCCTTGCTATCAATAAATTAATTATTCAGATAAGATAAGATAAAACCACGTAATTTAATCTAAAAATAAACTCACATTTCGGTTCAGGTCAACTTTTTGTCTTGGGCACGTTATCAATGTATCGTGTGCCAATACACGTTACTAAAACATATGCGAAAGATTCATTTACGAGAGAGAGTCATATGATCGCATCTCGCAAGAAACTAATGCAAGCTCGTATTCAATGACATCGTTCAAATTGTATACTGAGCGCAGTTGTTTTCTGTCGTGATTTACAATGTACGTTTTTTTTTATAATGCGATCTAGTAAAGGTTTTAACGGTGAAATCATAGAAAAAATATACCTAAAGGAACAATTTTCACGATTTCTCTGAAACGCTTGAATAAGTAGGTATATGGCAGGTTTGTTTGCATGATGATGTCTGAAACAGCAAAATCTTTCGAAATGGTGACCTTTGGCGTCATCAAATTTGCATCAGCCTTTTCCCTTTGGTGTTTCAATATTGTCACACCTTTTATCCTGAGAGTTATATCTATAGTAAGATATAACTCTCAGTTTATATCCATAGTAAGATATAACTTTCAGTTAATATCCACTGTAAGATATGGAGATATTAGTAGGTATTTTAATTTTTAAACTGGGGCGAAGTCTTCTAGAAAAGATTGTAATCGTATAATTTCTTATATTGTACCTGGAATTGCCCGGGATTATGAACGGTTGGAGTAAAGTTTTGAGGTTATGATGTGTTACCCCTACCCAAAAATTTTTCTCTTGTTCTGGACGTCAAATGTACAAATTTTATTTTAATACCAAAATTCTGCTTTAAGAGGTGGGAAAGGGGGATGGTGTTTTCGAAATATCATATATGCAGTGATCTTCCTCTTGTTTTGAATGATGAAGTGTGCAAAATTTCATGAACCTCGTAATACAAACTGAAGATTTTTATAAAAAACAAACCCACTCACCCGCGGACACTCTTCTTTATATGTATATATATATACGAGTATAATAGATAGATAGATGTTTTAAAAAAAAAAGATTATTTATTTCCGTGTTTTTCATGTAAAATACACATTATTTAAGTAATGTGGATATTAAACCTGAACAATAATATAAGATCTGTTTTCAAACCAAATAAAAACAAACCTTTAAACATACTCGAATCGACCAAATGGAAATCATTTCAAACACCATAAAAAATCAAATTTCGTAGGGTAAATAAAATTGCATGAGTCTCAATGTGGCCTACCCACCATTTTAAAATGGCTTTGAACGCCAAACAGCTGTCACAATAATAAAATACTTTCAGAACTTCATAATAACACTATCGAATATGATTAAGTTTATTTTTTATTAAATCGTGTTGTACGAATTAAACACAAAAACAATTAACAAATGAAAACCGTTTAGTCTTTTCAAAGTCCCAGCTCTTCATTCATAATAGCTTTATTTTTTCACTACGAGTATATTATAAAATCCATCAAATGATTAGGTACCTACTATTCAACATCTTCCTTAGGCTCAGTAGAACAGCAGTGAACTGGTAATATATATTTTTTTAAATTGCCGCTTTTCGTATGTCTTTGGTTTTATACTGCGTCGCAGGTGAACTATTTAATGTTTGACACTGCCTTATTCCTATAATAATCATGATTTTGTCTGCAATGTTCTTGAAAGCATTCAGAACATAGGTCAATTTTACAATCCCCTCTGTTCAATCTAATTCCTTTAATACTGGTCAGTTTTCCAGGGTTGTCTTTGAGTATTCGGCGATGTTTCCTAGTTACACAATCCTTTTCAAGTATCTGTGTCTCCTTCCGATCATGACTAGGCATTGGCACCACGGACGAATCATTGTTTATTCATCCTGTTCACATTTTCTTATTCTGAATAACATTGTTTCTTGCAAATGTTGAATTATGTCTTAACATCCACGGTGCACAGTTTAGTAAGCGGGTTCCCTATGGAAAATTGGACCATCCCATATTGACTCGTTTCTAAAATAAATGTCTTTCAGTCACAAAAAAGGTTGGAATTTGATTAAAAGACCGCCTTTGTGGAATAGGGCCATATTTTATTTTTGCAGAGACACTCGCAGTGCAAAATTATAATGTATGTTTGCACACAGATTTTTCATTTGCGGTGCTGCCACGTTTTGAAACTGATTGTGAAGTTTGATAAACATTACAAAAATGGTTTTCGCCAGGTCAACAAGTTTTGTCTTGTTTAAAGTCCCTGCGGTATACCTCACTCTATTTTAATTTATTTGAAACCCGTGGATTGTATTGACACCTGTATTTTTTGGAGGTATGTCGGGTCCAACAGGCACCATTGGTCCGCCGGGAAATTTCCCGATAGCCCGAGGGGGCCGTCCGGCCCTGTGGTAAGGCGGGATGGTGATTGGAGTGCAAACGCATTAAGGAGCGTACCATTTCATAGGCTTTGAACGTACCGGGCGAGATCAAATCACTATTGTTGGCAACCCTCATAATTGATGTTTGTGAATACATATTACTTTATTTGTGTTGTATCTCAAATATGTGAAGAAAAAATGTGAATACCGCACAAGAATACCAGCTGCCCGAATGCCAGTGGGACTATGACATCTCTAATTGGTGTATGTTGTGTGACTTGTGTGAGGAATGGGGATGCGAAGAAGATAGAGAAGATGTAAATAATAATAATAATTAGTGAATTAAAATTTACTTTGTTATCACCACTTTATTAATATATTCATATCAACATCTTTCTAAAGCGACGCTTTCCTCGTCAGGAATATATAGAATACAAAGTAAATTTTAATTAATTTATTAATAATGCAGCCACAAACTGAATACCAATCGTTTGATGACTTGTACAGCGCCGTTTTTTGTGAAAAATCACCTCAATTTTTTTTCCAATTGTCTGTCTTATCACTTACTATAGACAAACCTTTTATTACAAGTTATGGCTAACAAATTCTATTCACCACTTGATCGATCTGTAATGCCAAATTATACGTACAATGAACAAATGTACCAAATTATATGTACAATGAACAAATGTACAAATGAACGTGATGCCGCGTTAAAATATAAATGTTATTAATTTTCTGTACAGGTGACTTGAGATAAACAATGTTTGTTAGCGAAATTTATATACGGTTCTGCACGGTTTGGAAGTACCTGCCTTTTCCGATTCGGTCACTTAATACGGCTAAAGTAACTTTCGATTCTAAATGTTTTTGACGAGTAAACCAAATGGGATTTTTTTTTATAAACTTTTTAAAATAAAGTTCAAAAAAATAAATAAACTTCGGAAACGAAATATTAATTGTAATTACCTTAGTAAAACAAATTTAAATGGAAATTTTAATGCTTCTAAATTAACATTGCCCAATTTGACTTTAAAACTGTACCAAAAAGAGATGTGGAAATATATTGCATGATGCTGGAGCTCTCCCATTGCCAGTTTTTGCTTTTTTAACACACAGATTAGCAGCTACATAGTTGAGATAATTTATCGTGATATTAAAAAATATTTAAAAATCTTCCTAGATGGGCAGTAAGTAAATATCTTTATTGATTTTTTTTGTTCTACTAAATAAATACAAGAATTCGTTTAATGGTCGCCATAACGCGCGTTGAAACATAGATACTTAGGCCGCTGATTGCTTGCAAAACGCAAGGTGATGCAATAAAAGGTTATTAAAAATAATTATGTAAGAATGCATAACGCGGACAATACCCATGAGTCACCGGAACGTAGACATTAAAATGAAGCAGCGCGCGCAACAAACAGCCTCTCAATTATTCATTCGTAATCGTTTCATTATTTGGACGCTCTCCACAGAAGCAACCAAATTCCTCTGCAAGTTTTGCGCAATCCACGATTCAATCCTTAGTTATAAAACGTTAAACAAATTAAATGTAACTCTGGTACCGCATCGTTAATACATTTTCTATATTTTAGTTTCTTTTTTATTTTCACTAAATGCCTAGTAATAACCATTTTAACTGATCGAATTAGGGAAATTTTATAAACATCGCTACCAAAGTTGAGTCGAACGCATTACTTACACAGATGCATTGCTAGAATACAGCGTGTTTCAAACATTGTATTCGTTTTCAGTAAACACAATGAGGTTGTTTCGTACAACGCGACATGTGATGTTATTTACCAGTATACCATTTTAATAAAGCATGCTGAGGACAGAAGTTTCGAATTTTTTTGTAAAATAACGAAGAGTACCGACCATGTAAGCCGTAAAAATGTTGATATTTTATGAGAATCTCGCCAGCCGATGGTTAAGTGGGTGACGTTACGGTACATAAAATGACTGGCGCGGCAGCATGCGGTACTACTGCCATTCAAATTGTGAATTGTATCTCGTGGCGTCATAGTCATTTTGAACGGTCCTTTTACCATAGTTCACTTTGAAAATTGATAGCTTCGTCATTTTTTAGGATGTCGAAAAACTAATTTTGCTATCGTTATTAAGTCTTTCAATCATCCCTTTCTCTTTTATCAATATAAAATTTTAGGAGGCAAAATCATTCGAATTAAAATTAAGTAAAGTTAAGTACTAAAATATATATACAAGGAGAACACGCTGCAAACCTTTCGACTACCTATTCAAATTAGATTATCGTATATTCTAAGCAAGATTAAAGGTACTTCTCAGTGACGTCTAGCATATTCGAAAGCATTCAACATAAATTCCTTAAGCATATAAATTATAAATATTATTTACAAATAAAAACGAATCCTAAAAACCCCACAACTTCATAATACTTCAAACAAGACGTTTAATATTTGATTGAAACTTATTGTTTAAAACTATGAATAATAGCCTGGACTCGCCATTAACGAGTACATCAACTTTATAAAAATCTACATACCGTCAAGACTAACCCGACATACCCATTTTTTTCAATTGCCCGCATGCAAGACCAACCTTAGGATAAATTCTCCGTATATTTGCGCAATTATAACACACAATTTAACAACATCGACTTTCTTTACAAATACCCTTTCAAAATATCAAACCGAAGTAATGCGTACGCCCATAAATTGATGCACGAGAATAAAATGTATCGAGAGCATCTCCTGTCCCGATCCTATCTTCCTCTTCGTCTTCCCTCTTCCTTCTTATTTTTTTTCTCATATTAGCTTCATAAATAAAACAGCTGTATATATAACCAATAGATGGATCCCGACATATTCCTTGATACATGCAGTACTTTTAAGAGAAAATTGAAAGCTGTTTTCATATAAGAATATTAAACAAACAAACAAACAAACATGAAACTTTCCTGGCTAACCTTTTGTTAAACTTCCTTTGTACATATATATTTGTATTAAAAGCTGTGGATGTGTATACATAATAAATGCACCAATACACACATCCGTAATTTTGTTTTGTTTGGGTAAATTCTATTTGCTCGATCTACAAGATTTTCGCTATAGGGTATTTAGTAAGTATTAGAAACATGGAATGTCAATTTTTTTAACGTTTTATGATTTAAATTTTAAAACTTCGATTGAATCATAGATCGCTCTGTGCGAATAATTTTTTCGCTAGTGTCATCGCAGTCACTTCGTCTTGTTTTTTGCACATTGATTATTATTTCATTTAGTTTTCGATGATGCTAATTATTCTTATTCGTATTCCTAGATTTGTCTGGGCCGGTTCTTTTGTCTACTTTGCTGATGGTGGCAGCATCTTTCGTGGCAATTACTTTAGATATCTCCGATGATGCAAGCATAATTATTTGTTCGGTTTATCTGCAATTTTCAGATTAAATTCTATTTCAATACAACGTCTTAGATAGTTATGTTAGAAGCTGAACATGGTAGTAGTCGACTTACTATTTAATTAATATTAAGTACCTACGCTTAGGACGTTGGGTTCCCACACGTCAGAAATAATTAAAACTTTATGTGGAATCCTTCCGACGAAATAGCAACCAATTTCTTCTAGCTTCTGACTACAACAGTGAACAACTTATTCAGAGCTACTTCAATTTCATTCACGATTTGCTCATTATGGTTGAGTAAAGATTTATTAGTTTTACAAAATTTATTTTAGAACATTAAACCGCAATAATACGGGCATATATTTATTATGTTGGTCTTTTCATAATATACCATCGCCAAATAAAGAAGCATTTTAAATATACAAGAAAGATAATCTATAGTATTAATACGCTAACGTCTGTCGTACACACTCGCTCCGCTTGCTGGCTGCAAACAGAAGTGCCGCCATCTATAATTGTGTGATATTTTTCATAAAATATTATAGTAGATACACGTTAGGTATAGGTACGAGTTTCCCCTTTGATATCTGATTATTTTCGTTTGGTTTCAAATTTATATGAGGGAGGTGAGGGGAAAATAAAGCCGATTATAAAGCCAAGATGCAAAATTTAGGCGTTCATCTTGAAATTGTAGAATTCTACACCAATTTTGTTCAAAATTGGTTAGAGGGGAGATGAACTGAAATCTATAGTCAAAGTCTAAAATTCTAGAGTTTTCACCGATTTGATTCAAAATCGATATAGGGGATATTGGAGGGGAGATAAATTAAAATATAAAGTGCATCAAAAATTTTATATTTTTCAATAGGACAATTTCGAAGTGGATATTTGTCCAATTGGACAAAATTGAAATGGATTAACGTCCAAATGGAGAAAGTCCAAATTGACAAAATGAATCCAATGATCGTCAATGACATTTGTATTTTTGACATCCAAAATAAGTCTACCAAACCTTACAAACAGCATCAAAACGTCCATATCTTCCAACGCCTTTACCAGTATTATATTATTTATATTACGGTAGGTGCGCTGAACCCCTAACCTTGGCCAAACTCTCTCGCTTGAATGACGAGACCACATAATACGTTAATCCTGTGCCGGTCCATGCGAAGGTGGCCAAATATGGATATGATTTTGAAAAGATTATAATCTAATCAAAATCATTATATTATCTTGATGGAAGATAGTCAAATATTACAAAAACGTATATTTGAATGAAACCCGGCGTAACTATAAATGGCAGCACCGAAAACAGGCCGCTTCATCTACATACGATATATCTCCGCGACCCGACCGTTTTTCTGATCAGTTTTATGCATCTGATATAACCATTTGCGTATTTTGCCAAGGTATCATGACTTTCATAGACTGGGAATCAGTCTTCAAGGCACGTGTCTTTTATTATTTTTGTGATTTATGAAAATTATCCGTTGCCAGTTGTTTCAAAGGGAGGAAAATATTGCCGTAAATTTTTCTGTGAGGTTTACTACAAACCTTTTTTGTTTTTTTATCTTTGTAACGTACAAATTAAAAAAAAAAAAAAAACATTTTCGTCATATAAGTATTTACCTCTTTCGAGTCCTAACCTCCAAGCAATCCCTCTTATGTACCGGTGATTGACTGATTCAATATAACTAATATGGACAGTATAATAAGGAGATGAAACGACACAGGCGAACAGATTATATTGCATACTTTTGTTTTCTTTTAGATGCCTTTAAAAATCGAAAAACAAATAAATAAAATAATTTTTGCTTATAGAAACGTCATATTTCTGAATAATTCCAAGGAATATTCATAGGACAGAATGTATTTGGGTCTAATGTGGTAGAAAATCGCCAAAATTTTCATTATAATGTTTATAAAATCTCCATTCCGAATTAATTTTACAAACATTTTTGGTCAACTGAAGCTACAATTCGGAACATTGTGCGCTGAGAGAGATCCTTTGTAACCTCTTTTTTCTGTTATATGTATCGTTTATGAGAAAGAGAGAGATTACAATAGAGCTTTTAGTGACGCGCCTTTTAGTTGGCAGGCCTGTCTTGGCAACGTCTGAAACATCGTCGAATTAATATGCAAATTTGTTTAATCAAATTATTGCGTATGAATCCGAAAACCAAACCTATCTTGAGAATCAGTTTTCAACCCTTTCGTCTAGTTATCTCATTTATTTAGGTATTTGAAACTAATTCCACAAATTAATAATTATATCTAAATGGCAACCAGCAACATTGAACCCGTCACACTTTGACGACCTCCGTGACCGAGCAGTTAAGTTATAAGTTCGAGTCCCAGCCTGCAAAAGCATAATTTATGCCATTTGTATTTTCCGTCGCGTGTTATTTTTGTCGTGTAATTTATTTCCTCCTGTGTAATTTCATTATATTACCGGTCATAATCTATGTTAATGTCACTCCTGTTTTGAATGGACTTACCTATTTTTTTATTTAACGATCAGTCTTTTTACTGTGTCGTCTCTTTCTCGTGAAATGAATCGTATAAATAAATAAATAAAAAAGGAAAAGTACTTTTCCAATCAAAGGGCAGATGTCCGTCGTAGTCTCTGATTATCTCTTTATCCCCATCCTTGAAGCAATTCTTTCGGAGTAATTCAGCTTAACGAGTGCAATGAGGAATAGTTAAGAGCTTGGTAACATAGACGTAGAATTCTCTAGACGATACGTTAACTAATAATCAGGATTTCTAAATAAATTGGTCTCTGGTGACTAGAGATGGATAAAATCCAGTTCCTAACGATCATTTCAAAACGTTTCGATTCCTTAAATATTAAAATAAAAATCTTTTTTTATATTAAATGAAAACGATTTAACTTCATTCAAAAACGTAAGAAAATATTCCATGATACATTTCGGATTCGATCAGATGAAATAATATATGTGTATAGGAATTATAATTTTATTCCTATATTATTTTATTTGATTTTTCTTATGTATTTAGTAAATGTTTGCGTTTAACTATTCTCTCAATATGCAACTTCACATTGTTTTTAAAATGCCTCTGTATCAATTTCTAACTATGTTATCTTATTTTTTTTAATTCTTCACATGTGTGGGTATATTACAATATTATATACAACCATATACAACTACCATAATACGGGCATGTACCTAGTTTGTTGAAAAAATGATACCTAGTTCAGTTGAAAAAATGATAAAAATGTAATTCTGTACCAAACTTATAAATTGAAAAAAATAAATATTAAAAAAAAAATTATAATAATAATAATATAAAATTCATTAATTAAAAATTCAATTGAATATCTTTGTTAATATATTTCCACTCGTTAATTAGCACTGATATTCCGATAGAAGGGCATTGTAAGGCACGCAATGTAAGCGTATCTGGTGTGCCCGAACTATAGTCGAATTCCCTTAGTTTACTAAAATGATCAAACTTTTTCAAATATCACAATTCTTTCTTGAATGGATAAACAATCTCATCTGCCTCTCTGGGACCTAGAAATTGAAGGTCGTGCATAAATTGGTTTTCGGTGTTAACTAGGTTTCTATTCTTAAAGAAAAACGATTTTAATATTATATCATCTAAAATGGCATTTAATTAATTTAAACAGAAATCTCATTGAAACGGTTGAATGCCTACTTAAAGATTCGGCCGTCATTGTGTGCACTTTTCATCGAGACCTGCACGATTATATGCCTGACGCTGCAGATTGCATTTTGACTTCACGAGTCTCTCAAAACTCTCGGATCCGGAACACTACTGATGTAGTAAAGGCTAATCTGATGTTTCTGCTTCAACGCCTTGTAATCATTCCCTCTTTGAAAGTTCTCAATGCCTCCTGAATAAGGCATAAGGAAATTTATGAGCATTTCTTATTCTAATGATATGAAGCACAGTTTCAAACACAATGCGGAAATTAATCGTGGAAAAATACATACATTTTGCAGATGTCGATCCAATCGATGTTAATTTTTTTATTCAATGATGGCACATCTTATTTAGTCTCAATATTAGTTTAAGTGTTCCTTCACTCGTCACGATCCTGCTCTGTATGGAGAGCCGCGGACGTAGCTGTCGACGTTACAGACGCCAGTGATACTGGTTAATCCAAACCAACGGTGATCAAATTTAAAATACAAATTTAAAAAAATTTATTGTACCAACAAAAGTAAAAATAAAAACATGTAGGGGGTATAGCTTACGGGTATCTTTCACAGCATCTCCTGCCTTCCACTTTACCAGTGACCATGAGCTACTCTTGTCGAATTCAGTTTGGTGAGCGACGTGTCCGAAGTGTCTTAGGTTATGTTGTAGGCCAGTGGTCGGCAAAGTGCGGCTCCCGAGCCGCATGTGGCTCTTTGTCCCCTTAAGTGCGGCTCTGGCACAAAAATCCACGAGCAAGTGCAACAGTCTTGTCTACAGTGGTCGGAGCTTATCGTGTCTGTAATCGCGGCCGCCTTTCAAAGGTACCTTCCTGAAGAATAAAGTTGTCTTATTCTCCATTCAGCTGCACATCCAATAGGTATTATTGTCATCAATGTGTTTCACTTTCCGAGCCTGCTGAAGCATTGCCAAGAAAATAATTCCTCCATTGATAAACACTATTTCAAAACAACCATTTAAATATGAGGGAAGTATTTCTCAGCAGGTTTCAGGAATTTAAAAACAGCAGAGCGACCTAAATAATGGAATTTAAATATATGGATACCTTACTTTTATACTATTTTTTATCAATAAATAAAATCATTATTAAGTACGAAATCAACTTTTATTCAGTGTACCCGTAGGTCTAAAATTATAATAAAGGTTTACTAAATTAATAAACAGATTTGGCTCTCAAAATTTTTTTTTATCGTTGTAATGTACATATTTGGCTCTTTGGCGAAAAAGATTGCCGACCACTGTTGTAGGCAGATAGTTTTCAATCTATTTTTTGGTATCTAGCTCTTCCAAAATGGATACATTGGTGCACCTGACTGTTCATGGTATCCTGATCATTTTTCTCCAGCACCGTGAATAATGGATAAAAGCTTCAATCATCAGGAAAATTGAAATGGGGGGGGGGGGCAATTAGGAAACTACCCTAGAAGAAGTTTTTTTGTTTTAAATTTCTTGTAAAAGTTTTACAAATATTTAAAAAAAAAAATACTATAACTTAGATTAAATATGAGCGGATACAAATTTTGCATTACGTGCTTAGATAAACACAATATTTTATATGAAGAGCTATCTGGATTCAAATCTCATAACTCGTCTGAAACAGGATTAAATGTAATCGTTTAACAATGGAAGTAAAGAATAAATTTTAATAAATTTATTTTTAATCGGCGTTTCAGGAATTTGTTTCTCAAATGTAACTGTAAAATTAATGAAAAAATATATGAAAGACCGAAACAAGTAACAAAAGTAAATAACCAGTTTTCAAAACCGATGCAGAATACTTTAGGAGTACCGCAGGAATCAGTCCTCGGACCTCTATTGTTCATAATTTAGATGGATAATTGAAATAGTAAAAATATTTTGCCATATTTCAAAGAACGACTATTTAGTGATGGTGTGCTCATTATACATAATTGGAAATAATTGCAAGAAATTAATTGATATTTTGAATAATGAACAGAAGGAATGGCTAAAAATAAATAAACTTAAATTGAATTCGAAAAAGACAAGATGTATGAAAATTTGACATAAGAGGACATGTAGAGAGAGAAAAACAAAATTAGTGGTAAAATTATTGAAAATGTAACCGATATAAAATCTAGTAGCAGGGCATATTAGATACAAAACTAATATTTGACAAGCATACAGAGTATATACAAAAGAAAATTTGGAAAAAGATATCTTTTTTGGGAATTTTTTTTTCTGGAAAATTACACAAAACTATCACAAAATACAATAAGGAACTCCAATCCATTTTATTAATTATTTTTTTTATTAATGTTGACACTCTAACTTAATTTTCGGCGTATTTTTTTTTTTTAAAGTTAGTTTTCATGGTTAAAATAATTGTTAAAATTTCAATTTTTTAAAGCCCACCAAAAAGCACGAAATCTATGGCTTGTTGGGTGTGACGTCACAGGAGCAGCCGGATTAGCGATTCAATAGGCGATAATCGATATTATATGGATTTCATACAAAACTTCGAGAACTTTATAATCTAATTTAACTGCTTTTAATTGAAGGAAACATTGTAGAATATCAGCATCTCGTTACTATTCTAAGTGCATTGTACCAAAGTGCAAAAATCCATTCATGTCCGTAACTAATTAACAATTTATCAGCGTTTAATGAAAGTTTTTTAAGTCCTTTAATGCTTTAAATTATGTTTGAAAGGCAAATCAGAATCGCTTGCGTTAATAACTCCCATCACTGTTCTACGCATGCGCGCAAACTGACGCATGCGCATCTGTGAACTTGACAAACAGCCGGTGACATGAATAGGTTGAATAAATTAAATAGTTTTGAACTTTAATGGCTTGAAATAAAAATAAATATATTATGCATTGTAAGAAATAATAGGTTTGAGGTATCATTAGAAATCCTCCACTTCCAGAATAACTGAAGAAATCATCACCAAAGTGCCAATGACGTTGTTGTTTTGTGCAAGCGGTGTAGATTATTAAGTAGACAAATTCTTTAAAATTGTTATGAATTTTCAAGCAAAAACCCTCAAGTAGTCGCAATAAACAAACATAATTATTTTACGAGCAAAATGAACACTGCAAACAGCGAAATTATAAGCTATAGATTATAAAAAGCAGTAAAAACTCTTATCCAGTTATAAGTTGGGCTTGAAAACTGCATGTGTGACGTCAGAAGCAGTGGTACCAATAGAACATGGTGTTTTGATGGTACGGTTTTTAATTCAATTTAAATAACGATTTATAAAATCTACGTATAATTATATACAATGAAAGTTATACATTCAGATCCGGCATTTGCTGATCTATACGAATATATATTTTTAAACCGATATAATAACACATACATAAAATTTATTTCCACTTTTAAATAAAAGTGGAAATAAGTTTTATTTGTGTGTTATTATATCATTATAGTGGAATTCCACCATGTATTATCAGTTTCAAAAATAGAAATATTTTTAAACCCATTATATTTTTCACTGGAGTTCCTTATTCCATTATTGTTCCGCATTTCAACTACTGCTCAACGATTATTTTTTTGTGTTATGACAGAGAACAAATACTTAACAATTCTCCAAATTAGAGCAATAAGTATAATACCTGCAATGAAATCAGACTGCTAAAAAAGAATAAAGCTATTACACAAAACAGTTTATTCTTCAAAAGGATGAAATATTATAATGCGTTGCCGGAATCCATCAAATTTACAAAATTTAATAAATTCAAATTAGATTTTAAGAACCACACTATATAAGCAAAATAAAATTCGACAGTATGAAAGACAAATTTAGTTATTTTTAAACTTAAATGTACAATTAACTAAGATAAAAATAATTAATTAAAACAAAATATATAAACATATATGTAATGCCGATATAATAATAGTTATAACATTATATTTAGTGGTACTATTAAACAGAAAATACTATCTCCGTACGTTTTACTTCAGTATTAAATATGCCGGCGAGGCCAAATTCAATAAACGTTTTCCTTTAACTCTGCTTTGGCATCATTTTCAAATCATTAGGCTTTCAAATCAAAATCACAATTTCAATTATTACGCCTGTTGGCATCGCAATGTTCAAATATTTCTTTGTGGAAATATATTTCTTCTCTAAACTGCTCGATCAATGTAAAGTCGGAATTTAAACAAAAAATTCCCTTATCCATGAAATAATATTCAATCCGTCTATATCTGAAACCGACGCTAATACTCAAAACCGGTTGCCTACATTGTGTCTTGTCCGCTCTTTATTATAATAATTTTATACGTGAAGATCAGAAATGCCGATCGTTAGAAAAAATAATGGTACATTCAAAGAATTTCTTATTTTTATCGCAAATGGCATGCGGAAGTATAATTTGTATATTTTGGTAAAACATTCCATCAGAATACTCCCATATCTTCAACAGACGTCTCCCTCGTGATAATCATGAACAATACGCCAACAGATCTAATGAACCAGGCTTCTCTGCACCTCGCAATTCCTGCACAACTTTCCGAGTTGCTGACCTTTTCTGAGCCTGTTTAGCGACTACTCGATTCGCAAATCATTTATTATTACACATGTCCACATACAATAATTGCGATTGCGCAAACAAATGTTATAAATACATCGAATGACGGGGCAACCGATCAAAACCGTTTGCGTTTTTAATAAGCTGGTGTATTAAATAACGTTGGCCGTATAATGCATCCTTGAGGAACACTACAAAATTGACCATTTATTGGGTTTCAATCTTGTTATATACGCCTTCTTAACCGTTTTATTGCTGTACTGATTTCGCAAGTAGGTGCGTAAACAGCTATTGATAATTTGTATTATCAGTTAAATATGATAACTAAAAATGCAATAATTTGGACAAATATCAAAGCTGATGTAAGCGTAATGAGTAAGATTAAGAAAAGGACGTTAAGATGGTTTGGGCATATGGAGCGAATGAACGAAGAAAGGAGTGTAAGAAGAATGTATGACGCGAATGTGAATGGCAGAAGAAGCCGGGGGCCATCATCAGGAAGACATGGCACGATCAAGTGAATCAAATACTTGAGTCGGGCCATGTCAGAAGTCGGAATAATAGAAGAGAATGTATGAGACGATGTATGAATGTGAATGAAGCAAGAAGTGTATAGCCAGGATCGAGTTGTTTGGCGGTCCGTCCTCTCTGCCTACCCCTGCGGGAAAACGGCGTGATGGTTAGTTAGTTAGTTAGTCTATTTTCATGATTTTTACGTTCATTTATCTCTGTTTTATCGACAGTGGCAGAATTTTATTTAATTTTATTTACTAAATTTGAGCACATATCACAAAAAAAAATTGTTTGCATGGTCAAGTAGTTTGTTTGGTTGGTGTGCAAATGATGTAAGAATCATGTAAATTTAATTCTTTAATGGTTTGAATGTATGAGACGATGTATGAATGTGAATGAAGCAAGAAGTGTATGCCAAGATCGAGTTGTTTGGCGGTCCATCCTCTCTGCTTATCCCTGCGGAAAACGGCGTGATGGTTAGTTAGTTAGTGAGTTGGACAAATATCAACTAAAAGTAGTGATTATTTTTGATATTAAACATAAAAAGATTTGTATCCCATGCAACTAATAAAAAACTAAAACTACTAAATATAAAGAGAAAAAAAAAAGAAAATGATGTCGCTTCACAATTGTGTTTTCCCCTGCAAAGGTAATGTAGTCCCGTCTTACAGCGGGCGCATATGAGGAAAATTCACTTTATATTCTCATATTATTATTGCGATGGCCAATAATCACACTTCCGTCATCACTGTCTCCATTTATCAGATCGAAGGGCTCATCATCCGCAATGTCGTCGCCATTTGATAGAACTAAGATTCGACATGGTGAAATATATCGTTTTAATTTATTATAACAGGACAAACAATATAGATTGTGTACAAGATATACGCCAACTGCAATACACCGCTCTCAAATGGAACGCGTGCTCTCGTTAGAATCAACAAACACACTGAAGAAGGCAGCGCTTAAGCGCTTCGTCGCAATTTTCGTGGCTAACGCTTGCAGCTCCATAGAGCTGCACCGCACTCTATCGGTTAAGAATACAGTAAACTTGATAATAAATTACACGCCTTCTGACGCGTTTTTAACATTTTCCCAAAGGTAACGTTGGCCCAGTAACCTTGACCGCCTCGGTACCATCAAATTGTCGGGTAATTATGGCAACCTGACGCAGTTCCTACCTACTGCCGTATTTACATGACTCATACATAATAAATGTGTCGGCCTAGGTGACCAACTGTCCCAATTACAATGTAACCGTTCGCTTTTTGTGAAAATATTACGTTTGTGAGTCATTTATACCCTAAAAAGGAGTTGCTATAAGGGCATATTTAAATATTTCGACGTAATTTTGAAAAGTCTGCAAAAATAAAACTTTTACTTACGAAATTTACACAAAATATCTAAATGTCGTCGGATAAATAAATTTTATCATAAACGTAACTTAATTAATTAGTTTTTTTGTTATTGCAATGATCTAAATCGACTTAAAATTAATATTGCTTGCGATGGAAAACCAAACATTATTCAACACTTGTGATCATTTCACATTTTCGATAAAGGTGTTTATCAGGCAATTTTATAATATCGGACTACAAGATAAATTTTGCGTGCAATTCATCAACTTTGCATCAATCTATTACCCATTCATATATGGTAGTTTTAATGGTGGGTAAACTTTGATATTCAGACCTCGTTCCAAAATGATAAATGTTCTTCTATCGAAGATAGCTATCACTTTGTGGCTTGACATTATAGTTTTTATTAAAGAAAAAACTATAAACATAAATTAGAATACAGAGATATATCATAATGAAGACCGTGAAAGTGGGGGAAAGATACAGTATATAATAGTAGAACACGACAGAGCATCGGAGAGTGACGGTAGAGGGGTAGGAAAGGGTAGGAGAAGAAAAAAACCTATTCTTGTTAAACATCTAATGTGTTATTTTTTCAGAATTTACCGATCACTTAATTAAAACTAACCATGCATTTTACAGAAATACAGAAGTACAAGTTATATATAAAAATGGAATAGGTTTACGCCTTAATAACCTTGAAAAATTAGAAATATCAAAATCAAATAAAAATAATAATTTCCAAATTTAAATAAAGCAATTATATTTAAACCAAAGTTCGATTTAAAGGTTGTTCCCTTTCCCTACCCCTCTGCCTACTCTGCCTCTTTCCCCATCTTCCACTGTCTTCATTGTAATATATCTCTGTATGTTAATTTAGTTCATTTGTGTACGTTCCTGATGAAGGCTCAGTTCAATCGAAACCGGTCGATAATTAATAAATATAAATAAAATAAAAAGGCTTAAAACAAAAACATTTCAATAAATGTTCTTGTTGAATCAATGGTGACATAACATAAAAAAAATATATATATTTTACCCCAAGAAGGCCACACGACTATGTATTATATCGTATGAAGACCTCGTTTTCCGAACAAACTAATAATTGGGCACCTCTCTGTGAGGTGGGTGTTAACGGTTTCTCCTGCCGAATCGAAGCCTTCACGGGTAAGTAGTAGCGTATATAGCCTACGAATAAACCTTCTTCATAAATATGTGCGACTACGATTAAAAATAGATACGATATGGCATTGAAAGTAGTATTGATTTATTGTACGATGTTCCTTATGTGAAAAGAAAAAAATTCTGTGACATTGTTGGCATTCGTTAATTAAAAGCTCTGGAAACGGACTTTCCTTTATCAGGAACAAATAAAATAAATTCAATGTGCTTCAAAGAAATACAAGTAATGCTAATAAAATAAATTTAATTACTTTTTTTCCAATTTTCTTTTCTTTCTGAAAAAAATTACAATATTCATCGGAGAATTGTCTTTTTGCTAATAAGCAGTTTCAATGAATGTTTGTTCATTTCATATTTATCAATTGGATTTTTAAATAAATCAAATACGTGGGAGTGAAATTCTTCATCCAGATCGTTGGATTGCTTTATGTAGGAATTTATGTTCATTCCTCTGAATTTGAGGCATTACTGACATGAATAATAAAGTATTAATGCTATAAATCCGCCGCGCGTTCTTGAGGGATTTCGACGGAGTTCACATCAAAATATCTTTGGTTTTGGCAATTTGGTACGCTGTAAATTTGTTTGCATGAACGTCAGTTAATTCAAATTTGCTAAAATAGCTTTGATAAATAATAATTATTAGAGTAATGTAAATATAAGTTTCAAACATTTTGAAACAATTTTCAGATATTATGTTGAATATAATATAATTATGTATGTTTCTTTTATCAAAATATGTAAAACTTACCAATGTATCGATGACCAAATAAATTACATAAGATATTAATATTTACAACGTTATTTATATCACACAATACATTTATTATGTTTATTTTTATTTTTTTATTTACATGTATAATTATTGTTTTACAATTCAATCTGTAACCTCGCTGGGACTACGCCTGTATCGAGATTAACAATTGACAAGTGGATAAAAATAAACTTTTATTATTATGTTTATTTTTATCTTATTTTATATTTTTTTATTTTTTTATTAGTTTATATTCAAAAGTTTTACATGTATATGTGACTTTAATAATAATTTTTAAGTATGAAGCATAATTGTAAGGACAGTATGTAAGTATAATGCATATTATTATAACAAAATGATCATCATCGTCTTTAATCATCCTAACAAACAGTCTGACATTTAAAATTAGATTAAAATTTGGGACCCTGCAATCTTTTAAAGAGTTTTAAATGACAACACGAAGATGGCTGATAGGAAAATTAAAGTAAGTTTAGAAAAGCACGCCTGGTCCAAATGCATTTTTTTACATTAACCAATCGTTCTTCAAGAATTTAGTAATATTTTCCGAAAGGAGATGATTCTACATCATATTCTAAGACAATTTTATATTAAAGCTTTTTTATTATTTAATGTTTTGTACGGAAGTGGAAATGCGATTTATTTTATTTTTTCTGAAATCATAATACCCATTTATAATATTTTAAATCACAATAAATGTGGAAATAAGTTACCGAAAAAGAACAAAGCCAATACGCAAAATAGTATACTTTATAAAGGAATGAAATGCAAAAATAATAAATTTAAAATAGATTGTAAATAGCACATTAAGTTAAACGAGAAAAAAATCATTAGTTTTTAAATTATCATTATCTATATGTAATATTTTAAGGGTTATAATTACTTATTTTGTAAACTTAAATGTACAAATAACTAAAATAAAATAAATAAAACAAAACAAAATTTAATTCACAAACCACAATTATAATTTAAAAAATGTTTGCTATAGATTTATGTTGTTTTGAATTGTTTCCTTAAAACAATCGGTCAAATTCTAAAGTGAACAAATTTTTAAATGTAAAACAAATTTCAAAGACAAATTGATCAGCGTGATGGTGACATAGTAATAAAGAGTTTAATTCCACTATTTTAAATGTTTATATTTTATTGCCGCGATATAAAAACACAAAAGTTCCTACCGACTTATTATTTATGCCCAATGGACCTTTTAGAAAACAATAACATAATAATTTAAGTAAAAAAGAGGTAGGTGCAAATGCCAAATAATAAATAATTAAAATAACAGTGATAAAGAAAGGAATTGTGTAGAGAAAGGATGAACTAATAATATAACGAAGTTTTGACAGGTGAGATAAAATTTCCATTCGTTACGTCATTTATTAGTTCATACCATGTTCAATAGTAGAGAGAATTCAAATATAAATATATAGGTACACAATGTTAGCAAAAAATAAGTACTCGTACATGAAGTCTATGAATATACATATGGTAATAACAAAAATAAATAAAAATGGAAAAAATTGAAAAATTAAAACGATCACCAAACTCGCTATTATAATACCTGATTTCGCCCATAATTTCAACGCCCTTTTCCGAAATCTCTTTTCAGATTGGAACAATCGCTTTAAAAGCTTCATAGCTCATTGTGGAATAGACGTTGCGAGCTCAAAATAAGTGTGTCGACCTAGAATTCTAGAAAGAATTTCCCTCAGAAATTTTACCACGCTAGAGTTCTCTTTACTGCTTCAGAGAATAAAATAAAAAATCTGTTTTAACACATCAGTCTGAGAACTAACATGTTGTCACAACGTTTTTTTTTTAAATTAAATAATCGAAATCACTCTCGTTGTTTTGACATTTGCCTCGTTCCGAATGCCAAATCAATCATACTGCTGTATGGCTTACATTATCTCAGTACTGTGTCGATGAGATTCTTACGCCTTACCGGCTCCGCTCCATATGTAGCGATCCGCCCGCATGCCCTAACAAGGCGATGCGAGCGGAGGTCGCGAGCGGTCCCGAGTAGGTCCTTGTGGGTCTCCGTATACAGTGTGCTGTGTAGTGTGTACCCACCAGCACACGGCACACTGCTCTTAGTCACTCAAGAGGCGAGACGAGAGACGAAAGTCGAGAGACCGGCGGGTGATGTATGGTGCCCTCGTATCGTCAAACTGTGGCGCGCCTGGAATTTTTTTTAGTAGTGGAAAAGCGAAAATTTGGAATTTCCTCACTTGTTGTTAATAAATTATCACGTAACTAGTATATTAACTAGACTCGAATCACCTTATAATCGTAATAATCCCGGCACAAATGCAAAACAGAATTCATTAATATATTGTTTGCATCGATTACGCAATGAATATTCTAATATCGATGATGCCGGTGGTTTATTATCATATAAAAGATGCATAATCCCACAGCCTCCATGGTCGAGGGGTAAGGCTCTCGACTACGAATCCGAAGGTCGCGGGTTCAAATACCGGTGTGCACAAATAAATTGTATTTAATTAATTTGTGCTGTTTCACAATTAACTAATTTAAAAATAATATATAGTATATTTGCGCACGTTCCAGAGTAGAAGATACTCTCAGTATCGCCCTGGTGAAAGACCAGCATTCAGAATTGAAACGTTGCTTGAAATGGCTTTTACCCGTGTTTGGTGACCAGATCTGAATAGCCAGGTATTTCCCCACCTTCCTCTTCCCTTTCTCCTTTCCCTCCCCAATACCTTCAGCCTCAAAACATTCCCCAATTGGGGATGCCATATTCTCACTGGTTTCAGACGGTTAGGAGCAGTTGAGACTCTTGTGCGGTATTCATGTAAAAATTTTTTTTTTAAATAATGCAAAGTTTGTTTGCAATATGAAGTATCAATAGATTAGCCCACATCAATACCTGTACCCTAGGTATGTTGATTTAAATTACCACGCCTTTATATTATTAAATTAATCCAATTTTTTTTAGTATTTATATTTTATATTTTAACCTTGTTTTTATTTTTTCTTTACATTTTTACAAATTTGTAAACCTCATTTTTTTAATAGGTACTGTATACATTTTTATACCTTTTCTATTTGATAAACTTACATCTTTAGATTTTTTTGTTATTGTTGTCGTATTTACACTTTTCACACCTTGATTTTAAGGGCACGTGTTATGCCGTATATATAAGAAAATAATTTATTTAATTAATTTTCAAATAAATGTCTTATAAAACTCAGTAATCAGATAGTACTCGTAAACGGACCAAGCCCCAAACGAACCAGGCAACTACTCAGATGGATATAAAATCACTGAGGGAACTGGTAGGACTACTAACGGGACACTGCCACCTCAGGAGATACATGCAGCTGTTAGGAATGGAAAACACTAATAGATGCAGGAAATATGAATAGGATGAAAAGATTCCAATTCACCTATGGTGCCAATGTATCCCTTGATGGAAAGAAGGCTCATTTAACTGGGTAGAGATATATTGTGGAACTAAAAGACAAAGCCGACTATCTACGACTAGTTACCTTTTTTTACTGTAACTCCACACAGGAGACCATAACGGAAATAATTTCTCTCAAGGCCTATATCATATTTGGGGATGCTGTGTGGAGGGTCTTTTGGAGGATAGGAAGGAGTGACCATGGGTCTTGAAGAGACCTTTGTTATAGAATGGAGGAAATACAGAGTCCATCAGATCATCCCACAGCCGGGCTCTTACGAGTCGTAGAAACGACCCGTTTCTCATGTGACAAATGTCAACCGTGTGCAAATGTTGGGCACGCGTTTGGCGTGTTTCCCGACTATGCACCGGTGCCGAAGGGATCAATGACGCTAGTTCCTCGGAGCATCTTCCATTAAAATACCGGTAGAACAAGGACAGCATTCGCACCCGACGTCTGTGCTCCAAATATTGCAATCCGTTTGTTAAGATAGGCGAATCTATCAAACGGACCGCCCGTTCCGTACTGTCGAAGAAATAAGGTAAAATGGGAGATAAAAGAAATATTTAAATATTTCTCTACATGAAAATAAAAAAATAAATGTGTTATAATATAAATGTATAATGTAAACGTATTGATACCATGATGATTGATTGTTGGAGTACCTAATAAGTCATTTTGCACTTGTATCTTCTTTAGCCAATGCTTCTTATTACCCCAAAAACCAATCATCGTAATATATTTTGCTCTGATGATCTTTAATCATGTTATATTAACACCAGCTTATATCCCTCTTCGCTGTAAAAACCTCACTGAATATTTCATTGAAAATCGGATTCATAATGTAAATAATAATATGTATAATCTGGCTTAAAAAAATATTTTCGTATCATAATAAAAATAAAACAATTTCTCAGGCACCCACGGTTTCCAATCTCTGATTCTTCCTGCACTGCATTATTTCCCGAGCAAATTACGGTCAAACTTTCTAGAGTCACACAACATAATACATTTTAGTCTGAAATGCCACGGTGCACGAATGCACCGCATTGTCTACTGGCAAAATGTAAATTGTCACTGCCCATTCGCGGGTGAAACTTTGTTCACGAACTAAACCGCTTCCGCAAAAGTTTTAGTACAACAAATCCGAATAGTTGAAGCTTCGCTGGGTTAGCTTTGCACGACCAAACACTGAAGGTCGAGGGTGACTAACTCTGAGAATTTGAGACTATTCTGGAGTAGGAGTCCATGAAAGAAATTGTGAAGAGAAACAACTTTGTAGTTGGAAGATGGTACTGGTACTCCAGTTGGAAAAGGGAGAAGTTGTTTGCTTTCGTTGTGTTTAATGCTCTCAATTTTGTAATCTCACACAATCTGTGATTTTACGGCTTTTGACATTTCCCCGTGGGTTGACGTCCGGGTGATTTTTCCGAGAAGA
Source organism: Halesus radiatus (assembly GCA_022606495.2). Taxonomy (NCBI): domain Eukaryota; kingdom Metazoa; phylum Arthropoda; class Insecta; order Trichoptera; family Limnephilidae; genus Halesus; species Halesus radiatus. The sequence continues at coordinate 37,876 of JAHDVE020012079.1, forward strand.
ATTCTTTTGCGAAAGCGTTGTTTAGATGTGAAGCCGTGGAAAAATAAGACCAAAAGGACTTGGACTGCTTTTTCCAAGAAAACCCCTCCCGTGAAAATATCATTTGCATGTGCAGCCATGGAAATATTCTATACATCGATCAGAGAAACTTTAACTGGATAAAGCCATCGTTCTATTTAGATAATAAATTTTCGTCAAAAGTTTTGATATTTGCTAAAAAAGTAATGGCCTCCAGTTTCATTAGCGAATTTTTTTTATTTATCACAGTATGCAGAAATAGAAGTTTTAGGAAGAAAAGGTCACTATCGCTCCACACTCCATAGTCTACAGCTACAGTATTTAATATAATTGACATTCTAAATGACAACGAATGGATCAACGGAATAAAACAATGCTTTAAGTACGTGTGCATACATTCTACATAATTAGGTATTTTCGCAAACTATGGGTACCCTTAAAATGCGTGTAAAATAAAAAAATTAAATTAGTATTCTGATAATCGTACTTAAAGTGTCTAATTTTAATATTTTTACTCAAAATTATTGATTTTAAGAACGATCTAAAGTCGCACATTCCGAAACGGTTCGAACTGACAACAACGTCATTATGATGTAGAAAACGCTACTTGCTGGTAAGACGACTGTCACCGACGTTTGCTACATGACGTCGCTAATGTCATATTCACGAAAAAAACGAACATGTCGTTTTGGCTGAAAATCAAAAATGGAACATTTTAAATCATCATGGAATATTTTCTCATCAACATAAAAATTAAATAAAAATGCTATCACTATCGTCTATTTTACAACAATTTAAAAAAAGCAGTGAAACTACCCAAACAGATGTAACATTTTTCTAAACAATTCAAACAAGGTTAAAGTTTACTCATTTTACGGCTTGGATTGTTTAGTAAAAGCGAAATAATTTTGAACACATTTGTAAAAATCTACGTCTCGTTTACTGAGCGATTTCCATTAAAAAGAGTAAATAATATTTACTGTGCAACGAGTATCAAGGATTGTCTGGTTTTGCTCCCCTAGTCTCTCTCATTTTGCCACACTCCCCTTACTAAATATCAATAATATCAATAAATTTCTATTAAAGGCATACCGCTGATTGATCCATTGCAACCTCACATAAATGATATAACAGAGAGAAAAGAGAGAGAGAAAACAACGAATCTCTCAGCTGCGGTACTCTGTGCAAGTGCGAAAATTTTAGTTTTTTTAATGTATGCTTTCATTATCTTTCCGTGTATGGTCATCACTACAATTCATAAAATTATTAAGAAAAAAAAAACAGGTTCCAAGCGGTTACATTCCTTTTGTATAATTTTACTGATTAGTTAGCGTCGGTGCTGATTCTGTCATCATTTCCTCACTTGACCACTCGCGAGTCGAATGACGTCACCCGCCAGCTGCTTTTGTCTCGAGACCACTTATTTAAACATTTGTTTGTTGTTGCTTTTACTGCCAGGAGTTGTGGAACTTCATAGCAATGCAGGACACGGAATAAACGAGCAAAGAAACAATACATAAACCTAACCTAACTTAGCTTATTATTTTAAACTGTTCTGTTCAGCACCGTTACGTTTATCCGGTTTAACAACATGACCGTTATTATGTTTGACAGCTGATTTCAATTAATTCAAAAGCTGAAACGCACCAAGAATCGGCGTTTAAAACGAGATCATAAATAATAACAGTATAATGGGTATGTGCCACTGACGTCAGAATTAATAGACTTGCCCTAAGTACTATTTAGAAGACTGGAGGCAAAGGTCATATTACACCTATTTTGGCACCAGCCTAGTTCAATGTGTTTGTTTCGCGTAATTGTGACCGCGGTAAGCAAATTACAAAACATTTATAAAAAGGGTCATACTAAGTATTCTCACAAAATATTCCAATTTTGTAAACAAGCCGAACCTTTTAACTAGTTTGCTGTTTCACTTAAATTGGCGACACGCTTAGCTCGCCCTTCGCCCGTCTTTTTTTTATTTCATCCCCTTGCCTGCATCTCTATGTATTTTTATACTGTGGTATGTACCATGGAAGAAAGAATCTATGAAATGGTAATAGTATCCATATTCCATACTAGCTGTATCGTATCGGGAACCAAATGATGGTTCTCATAATATCCGTTCTATCTCCCTTTCTCCCAGAGTCAGATATGTGTTAGGGCGGTAATTGCAGCATTTCATTCTAAATATAATTATTGACATTATTCTCTTCAATCGTAGCAATGAAATATTTAGATGCACGTATCTTAGAAAGGTTGGAATTAAACAAATTAATTAATAATGAAAAATGTGTGAAGATTTTACTAGTTTTTATAATTCGGCTCTGGTTTCCTTCGGTGCGTTGCTATGCCAATTTCAAACGATAGAACTTTGATTATTTTTATAAACAATAATTATTAATCTAAAACACTCATCCAAATTGAAAAAAAAAACCTTCCGAGCAAAGATAAATGTTTTTTTTAAGAACTTTAGTTTATCAATTGATAGAACTTTGGACTGTATACATATGTATTTTCTTTTCAGGGAAAAAAAACGCCTTATTCTCAGATTCATCTTTTTGTGTTGAATGCTTTCTACATAACTACGTCCTATTGACTCCCTTATTACCAAGCACCAATAAAATATTATTTTGTAAATATGAAAGAGGCATTGGCTAAAGCTGTATTTCTTTAGTAATTAAAAATTATTATTATTTGTCTCATGGAGATTCTCATGCTATTTACCTCATGTTAGGAAGTGATTCCACTCGAAATGAATAAGTGGGGATTGTGGAGGGTTGAGAGAGGATCGGGAGATGGTTAAGTAGATTTCTGGGAAATGGATGGGTTGAATGGTAAATACACATTGCAATAGAATGAATCTTGGCACAAAATAGACCTGATAGATATCTCTATTGACCATTTTATTTGAGAATTAGGATTATCAAATTTATTTTATTGATTGTTTTTGTGTTTAATTTGTAGAACTCCAATTAATTATTTTTTAAATTTAATGTAAATCAAATTTAATAATCTTATTATTAAGTTCTGCGAGTATTATTAGTTGTTATTATTCAGTATATATGTCAGTTTGAAAATGGGCTTAAACGCCGAAACAGCTGTCACAATAATAACAACTATAAATACTTGCAGAACATAATAATAACATTATTAAATTTGATTTACATTAAATTTAAAAAAAAAATTAAAAATTATTTGATGTCAGACGAAAGAGGATATTTAAATTTTATTCTTATATATATGTTCATATACCTTTGATTTTTTTTTGTAGTAAAAATTTACAAACGGTTAACCCATGTCAAGGTGATCTGTGAACCAATGGGTTAGATCGCATAATAAACTAAAACGCCGAACGTCGTCAAGAAAAACGGTTTTTTTCCGTTTGTAACGTATATGGAGATGATTTATCTGCCGGCGGCCTAGAGCGTTTTTTTATAATTTTTGAAGCGCGATCTGGTCACCCTACCCGCGACTCGAAGAATGGCAATCCGGCCCCAGACGAGAAAAGGTTGCCTATGCCTGGGTTAGATAATAATATAAACTCATTTTATAAATGCAAATACATTAACCGTTCCGTTACGATGTTCAAAAACTTCCTTTCAATCTCAAGATAACTCGCAAGCGTTACCGTAACATTTAAGTTTTTTTACACAATTCCCATTGGAAAGTTTATTTTTATGCAACACGTACATAGTAATCATTACACGTAGTTATGTGATGTATTTGTGATAGCAATAATAATTGCATAGTGTTTTATAATGTGGAGTTTAAGGTACGTTTGAGAAGGTGAACACCTCATTAAGAAAACCTTTTCTGACGTATTCGCGTTATTGTGATTAAAGGTGATAGCAGTATTGAAGTGTATTGGTTAATTTTGTTTTATTATTTTGAGTTGGCCTCATAAATTTAAAATAAGTATATAAAAAAAAAAATTATTAGTTTTTTTTTAATACAGATAGCCCACAGGTTTACAGTAGGTAAATAAAACCTATTAGGGGACAGTTATTTAGAGTTTTATAATAATACTAGTTTATGTGTATCCTGCCTTGCTCGGGTACAATAATTGATTTGACAGCGAAAGTAACTATCTCCAAATAAATTATTTATTATTATTTTTTCGTAATATATCTAAATCATGTTTTCAATTTTGATAATATTATACCCAATAAACCTTCTTATTTTGAATATGCAATCTGTGGCTAACCAGAGTGTTATATGTTTTTCATAATAATTTAAAACGTTATAGCAACAGTTTTATATATTGGATTTCATTCAAACTACTCTCTAAACCTTCCCGGCACTAATAAGCACAAACTGTGCTATTTTCAGCGAAAACGGTCTAGTAATTTTGGAGAAAATCGAGGACAAACAAATAAATAAACTTACGTTGATTTAAATACATATAGATTAGTATATTATAAATACAGTGTGTCTGTTTTTATGTAAGTTAATATCGTTCTTAATACGTTGATGTCATGATAAGAATTTTAACTAGAATAAGTTTAGACTTTCAGAAATATCTATTAATAGCGCTATTTATTTTATTTATTATTTAACTCAGTTCTCAGGGAGGGTGGTACATATTTTTCACTTTTTGAAATGGGGACACACATTCCCAGGTTTCGAATAACCATACAACATTTGATTCCCTCCTATTACCATAATTATAAGTAGAAAATGGTGAAGTACCTATCTTTTAATAGAACCCACGACACCTGGATGGGGAACCAGGCGCATTTGTCCACTCGGTTACTAACAACTCGTAATCCATGAGTTCCATATATTTAAGCACAATGTTAGAATCGCAAAAAAAGCATTATTGTGACGTCTACCTATTTGTAATAAATCACGTTATCAGTAAGAATCATTGTCATCATAATAATACGTTCCTACGTCCACGTGTAATACGGTGCGTGTTATAAATATATCTGCTATACCAATATCATCAATAATAATCGTTCGTTTTCGTGCAATTTCGATACGTTTCCAGCGTCAGACAAATCCAATTTCGTCTCACGTAGACTCGATCTTCCATATCCAAACGACAAACAGGTTTCGCATCGCACTCTCCGGTACATTGACACTGCTCGGAGCTGGGATGTTGCATTGAATGTGGAAATGTGATGCGCCCAATCTCGTATCGAGCATGTTTTAAGGATCAAAAGTTAATTTACACCATTTGTTTATTTACCTACTTCATGATCTTTGGAACATTTTTGAACTTATTGAAGCTTTATAAGCGTCCTTGTAGTATTTAATATTGAAAATAATATTAGCAACTCCCAATAGAAATATTCAGTGAGAAATAGCTAAGAAGAAGGCGAGTTCTCCATATGTATATGTATTTTCTCCTTAAGACGAACGGCTGCGCTGCCTGTTTCATACATAACTTAATTTTGGATTTGAGGCCAAAATACCCATCCAAACTGAATGATGCATTTTTTTAGATTAAAGGTTTAGTAAATGTCTAGTGCGGATTAGAAGTATTTTATTTATTTTTGTCTTAAATTATGAAGAATAAGGCCATGAAAAAAAAAACAATTTTCGTAATTTTATAGGCAAATTAGAAAATTATTTGCGGGTTTATTTTTTTTTTTAATTATCATATTTGCTATGTAAATATGATTATGTTAATAAAAATAGAAAAACAAAACATTTAAAAAAAAAACGTTTTTTTCGGATCGATTTTTTCAATTGTGTATGGCAAATTTGTGTTCCAACGTAAATTTGGTCGTTTTTATTTTTATTTAAATTCCACAATGTTTATATATTTTTTTTTATTTTTTTTTTTATTTTATACATCATTAAATTTTTTTTTCTACATCACCGTTAGCCCCCAAATAATTGTTAAAGGTGCCTTTAAAATCGCGAAAAATCAATTCCTTTAATGGCCTAAATTTCATGATCTAAAACAAAAATAAATAAATTACTTCTAATCTGTACTAGATATTTACTCCTTGATGAAAAAAATAGATCATTAGCTTCGGGTGAGTATTTTGGGCCCGAATCCATAATTAAGTTTTGTATGAAACTGGCCGCGCAGCCGTTCCTCTTAAATAAATATATATGAGACAAACGAAGAAAATAAAAATAAAAGATGGACTGACCGTTAGACTACATGACCAGTAAGACCAGAGGTTTTGAGTTCGAGTCCCAGTCACTACCATTACCTTTTATTTTCATTTTCTTTGTGTGTTTAAAATTTTCATTGAAAGTTGCTGATAATGTCTTCAATGATTATTTATTTTTGTTGATATTGCAATATATTTTTTATTATATAACTTTTGGAATTCACTATACGTATAACGTTAATAAACAAAAATGACACGAAACCGTAAATTCCTAAATGTTTCATATTTAGCTGATGGGTATTATGTCTCAGGTTCCACTACTGGCCGCTAACAAGCACTGTCACCGAGACCCAGGACCGCCTACAAACGTTACGCTTCTCAAAAAACTTGCCTTCTTTTATAACATTGTTATAAATTCTCACCGGTCAATAGTATTGTAGTACCTGCCTGCATTATTATGACCACTGCACGTCTGTCTCTAACGTTGACTCAGAAATGAGGAGGAAGTACCTACAATATGACTCAATCGCCCAAAGGCAACGAACAAAACTATATTATGAACTAACATCTTTTTATTTTCATTTTCAGGTAAGATATCCCTTTACTTTGAGCATTCAACTATCTACGTGGGTAAGTACCTACCTACATTATTTTCACCGTGACGTAGCAGATTTTTTTTGTCAGAAGCAGTGAAAAACTTCGTAGAACTGTGAAATGTGCATCATGAATTTTGTACAATTGTTCAGTTCGCATAGTAGTTTTCATCATAACTGCTCCATTTTCAATGAGAAAATTGATTCAGAAAATACAGCGTTGAAACTTGGTTGAAGTCAAGTAATAACAAGTAAAATATATATTCAATTTATTGAAATAACTCATTAAATCTACCTACCTACCTATATAAACCTCCTTGTAATATTTAATCATTGAAGAAGATAATATTAACGGATCGCAACGAAATATGAAACAGAAAAACACACAAAATAAATAAATGCAATAGTAGAAATTGGAAATAAGAAAGCAGATTTTCTTTTGATTCATTGAGAATTATTGATATTATTTTTTTCAGTGATTAAATATTAAAATGAGGTTTATAGGCTACAATAAGTTATTCAAATACATTGAATATTTTTGTAGACTTACAGAAAAGTTAATAGATATCCCATATAAATAAAAATCAGACTGGTATATCCGAGACACTATCTAGGTTACAAATGTATTCGGGTAGAACATTGGAATCGTACAAAAATATAACAGCCAAAAATATTACTTCAGGATAAAATTGGTAATTCTTAAATTTTAAATATGAGATCGATAAAAATGACCGAAAATAATAATAGCTCAATTGGGAGTGTGTTTTCCCGGTAAGACATATATATATATATTTATTATATGAATACCGCACAAGAGTCCCAACTGCTCCCAACCGTCTGGAGCCAGTTAGACTATGGCATCCCCAATTGGGGAATGTAGTGAGGCTGAAGGTATTAGAGAGGGGAAGGAGAACGGGGAGAGGAAGGTGGGGAAATACCTGGCTATTCAGTTCTGCTCACCAAACACGGCGAAAAGCCATTTCAAGCAACGTTTCAAAACTGAATGGTGGTTTTTCACCAGTTCGATACTGAGAGTATCTTCCACCCTTGAACATATATATATATATATATATATATATATATTTTTTTTTTTTAAATGGATTAATTGTGAAACAGCATAAATTAATTAAATAAAATTTACTTGCGCACGCCGGGATTTGAACCCGCGACCTTCGGATTCATAGTCGAGAGCCTTACTACTCGACGATATGGGTTCGATTCCCAGTTGCGACTGTTACTTTTGATTTATTGTGTCTTTTTCTATTTAGCATTTCATAGAGATTTGTTAATATTTCCTTCTTCAGTGATTAAATGTACATTAATAAATTTTCCAAAAACGGAAAAAAATGTCAGTAGCTACGATTACTTGCAGAAGACAGTGTCTCAATAAATAGTTATACTTCTATGACTATTATACCTGTGACCTATGACCTATGCTACTAATCTATGTACATCTACATTATTATACCTAAGGTAGATGCAGTTTCATTGAGAAATCGAATTGCTTTATTTATTCGATCCACGACCGACGCTACGAGTCAAGTCACGTCGAGTGTCGTGGAAGTCGACCTGGGGTGACACGTGGTGTGTGACGAGTGGCGGGTGGCTATGGCGGGTGACGGGTGACGCTTGCGGACCTTGTGACAGGATAAATAATTAACAATTTATTCATAATATTATCTCCCAGTTGGGGATGCCGCTTTAAAATTGTCAATACTGACACAACGCAAGTTTTTATTCACAATATCGGTGGTTAATTTTACATGAGATCAAACAACCCGCAATTGCATTCACTCTATTGGAGGTCGCAAGAAGCTGTCGGTGCATAACGTGATGCCATGATAAAAGCAGCGTTTAGCGATTTAATCACCTCAATGATTTTTTTCATTGATTCTTGTAGGAAACCTTTTCGTAAAAAACGTGTGTTTTTAAATTACTGTCCAAAGTTTTCAAAACCAGTTTCTGACCTCAGACTATCTGTGACTCGAAGCTAGAGTTCGCTATCACGGAATCACATAGAAAAAAGAAAGATGATTATAAGAGTACTTGGTGATATATTAGACCGCATATTAAATGAGGTGCTATCGACGTGTTAACTACAAGTACAGATTTTTTAAGAATAATTTAAATTTACTGATATATATTTTCTAAAGCATGACAGAAAACAATTGTTCTGTGTGTACTTTTCAAGCGTCGCTAAGCGACCAACCATTAATAAACAAAACGTGCAATCAGTAAAAAAAAACTCTTTTCTAAATGTACTTATTTGAACTGATTATTCTCCTAATCGGGTGTTGTCGGTCATTTCGTGTCGAAAAAATGTTCAGCTCTTTTAAAAATAATAAATCTTCTCAAAACTTTTCCCGTGATTGTTGAACTGATTGCGTAATAAAGTCGGCAAGACTCAACTCTAATAATATTTTCTCCGTAATTATTATTACAAAACGTTGAAGTGACATGACCACTGTGACCATTTACGAACTGATTAATGATGTGAATATGTTGATCAAAAGACGGCGCTGGCCAAAACTGGGAAATGATAAATTGCCTACACATAATACTCATGTCATATTATTACAAAATTTGTGTCCATTTTATATGGCTGCTTATGTCCAATTATGTTTTTTTAATAATTTCTCCTAACGACAACTGTAAAGATATTATTCAGCAATCAAACCTACCAATCAACCATTTCACGTGCTGAGGATTTCATTGACAAAATATTAAATTAGGTGATTTTAAATTGATGATGGTGTTAAAAAATTATTGTATGGTGAGGTGTTTTAAGTGCAATTGAGTGGTTTCGGTGTAAGTCTGTATTCGGTGTTACTATATTTACTATTTCAGATCTCCCTATGAAGCATATCCAGTATTTTGTTAGATTTTTAAATTTATGAATGATTTTTGAAGGAGAGTGGGATTTTTTTTTAGAGTTTAGTGCCATAGTATAAGAAGTTTTTTTATCCAAATGTTATGTTTGTGATTGCTTGTTGGATGTGTTGTTGACTCTGAGATCGAGTGCATAGAGGTAGGTTGGGCAATTATAGTTAACCCACATAAAAAAGATTTGGATTGTATGTTTTGTTACACATGTGTTCAATAGCGAGGGGTCATAACTCATTTTGTTAAGAGCGGGAGTCACGATACCAGGTCAATATTTTCGTTCAACTAAAAAAGACGACTGAATTGAACAACGGCTCATTTAAGAACCAGCACATGTTAAGAGCTGACATCCAATTCATTAATTCATACCCCACAACTCCCAGCTCCTACGGCTTCCAGCTCCCAACGTATAGGCGCAGGTACAAAACGTCCAGATGCCAGACTGTCAGGCGCCATTCACGTACTGTGCAGTGCCTAGATACGTGTAAATACGATAATTATTATTTTCTCTACACATGAATGTGTGAAACCTTGAAAACAAATGCTTTAAAATGCATCATGGCCGCCAAATATTAATTGCAAGTCCCACGGTCATGAGCATAATTTAGCCTTGTAGAAATTAGACACGTATTCGATGATTTTATATGAACAAAATAGAACAAAGGACCCTATTTAATGATGCTTTCTCGTAGAAATGCGTAAAAATACTATCGAACATCTGATATATGTTTATCTCTTTAGATAAATAAGCAAATCTTCTTAAGTGGTTCCAAGGTTTGTCAAAAAGAGTCGCATTTCAATTGAGCCGTGGTATGGTTTTCCAGGAGTCGGTACGCTCACGGCTCATCAAAATGAGCCGGCACAAATGAACGGCTCGTTCGTGAACGGCATATCGCTAGTGTTCGGCTTCCGACAGTTTTAGCTTATTTACGTATACTTACTGTTTTTAGCAACAAATGAACTATCACTGTACTACTATTCCTTACAAAATCATTATCAGCGTTGTTGGAAATTACTACCTTCTGAAAAGCATTCATTTCCTCTGTCTAGTACGACACATATGCTCAAAACAACTGTTTCACATCCCACACTCGAAAACTAACTAACAAAACACTCATTTTTCAGAAGAACATACACAAAATACAACAACATGTTTTCAGACGCTGATGTTTTCTATTTACCCTCAGGACAATTTAGTAAATCTATAACAGAAAAAAGTAAATCGCCAGGTTAGTTATAACTCCCCACCCCCGCTTTATGTTATATATTTTTTTTGTTATATTGTTGGACTTAAAATGTATTTTGTTATTGGATTTTGCGTTATCTAAGTAGGAACATATTTGTAATTGGTTTTATTTGGTGTTTCTTAGAAAATCATTTATTTTATTATGTTTTTTTTCTTTTTCAATTTCACTTTAAAAGTGTTGTTTCTTTATATTAAATCAGTTACAAATTACCTTCTTTTTACATACTGGTAACTTCACTGGTTAATGCAAAAATATAGTAACTTAATCTGTAAAAATGTATATTCTACATGTTTTCCCAACAACAAAAAATAAATAACTGTACAGTAAAATAATTTTTTTTTTAATTTCTCTAGAATTTTCTTTCATGAAGTCGAATGATAAGTTTTAAACATACTGTATGCACGCATTGCATCGTTTTAGGTAGATACTGTGTTCGGGTCAACTCTGATTGCAATAGCTAAACGATGAATCCATAGTTTGTCATAAGTTTAATGTTTTAGAAATCGCCAATAAACAGTACGATTATTTAATTTCAGCGACATCAATCTTTCTGATATTGATTTCATCCCTTGTTCCTTCGGGAGATGGAAAGCCGTTTTTATACCCAACCGCTGCTTTAGTAGATACCATCATTATTTTATCGGTGCGTGCATTTGTTGATATGCGAGTTTTTTAAAAACATTAATATGGGAGGCGCTGAGAAAAATAATTTTCCTCGGGGCCTATGTCATCTTTGGGGATGCTGTGTGAAAGGTATGCTTAAAAAAAGGAAGGAGGGAAAGTTCTGGGATTGAAACATGTATGAGCGGTGATAGGAATTTGGGGTCAATTTGTCCGGGAGTAACAGACGTATCAATCCATCCCTCCCACTGCGATGTAAGGTGATGGGTCGAGAGGGTCCAGCTGGTGAGGTCAAGGGGTCTCCCTCAACCAGTCTACCCCGCTCCAGTCCACCACGCGGCAGTTGAGTGCGCCTCCAAGACAGAACAAACCTCACCCCATCAACCCGGGCACCCTGTTAAGACACCAAATATGGCGAACAACCTAGGGTGACCTATGGCAGAGGCGTTGGTTATCCAATTAATGAAATGTAAGCATTTTCAAGCGAATTTCATCATCATCGCTACAACTCTTGGGAGTATCCTGGCCGCCTCTGGAAAACACCTCTGCTCCTGTCGGTCCCTTGTTATCTCTTTCCTTTTTTTATGCTTAAAGGTCCAGCCAACCTTCCGTATGCCTCCCAACACTCCTCCACCTTATTAAGTACCGTTCTTGCAACATATCCTCCCCACCGCAGCCGTCTAGGTTTTACAAATCTTGTTTTGGACGGCTCTTCAAACAATTGTCATACCTCAGCCACCAGAGAGCATTAAAAATAAGACGTAGTTAAAACAGAAATAATTCTTTTGAAGCATTACACTATGTTATGAGTGGAATAATGTTATCAGCATCATGCAAATAAAGCATCTTATCGTTATGTGAATTAAATGCATGAGGATTTTCAAACGTCTCATCCAATTACCCAACACAAACAAACTGATAAATCCTCTTCTTCTGTCGGTGTGTTTTGGAACCGGAGTTGTATTTTGGAGACTCCATGAACTCGCTCTTCGGAGTTCAAGGAAGATCGCCAATATGAACAGTGAACACATGGCGGACTGCATTCCTGGGAGTAACTGCAAACAGCCGGTCGCAGCGTAAAGTGGCCGGATTCTGCTCGCTTGGAGTCCAATCAAAAAGTTTGGAGAATGTTCTCGATGACTTTGTTAAATTATAACCTGAAACAAAAATGTTTTTAATGTTTTTATTATTTGAAATACGGTTATCGATTTACGAAGTTTTTATAGTTTGGTATTAGAAATTACATCTTTTTTAAACGTAAATATCGCCCAACTGCCCGGGGCCAGTGGGATTATGGCAACACCATTTGCGGTATTTTATAAGACTGAATGGATTGGGGAGATAAGAGCGGTGAAGGGGAATAGCTAGAGGCCAGTTGTTTGACCGACCATCACATTAGAAATCATCATTAGGCGACGATCAGCACCATTTTGTACTTAGTGACATTAAAGGGACGCTGTTAACCGTCGTTGGGCTGTTTGATCAGTCATTATTTAAGCCGTCAAACATAACGGTCATCATAAATAACAAAATACTTGTAGGCGGTAAATCGCTCCATCACATGGAGCGATGTCGTCTTTGTTACATTCATGTAACGAGTAATCGCCACTTATTGTATCCATGTTAGACAGTCACACCGAGCTAATGAAACTGCAAAGGTAGTAAGCGAGTAAAATGTCCTAAATATCCAAAAATGCATGAAACAAACCGAAAACATTCAACAACTAGATACTAGCGATTTGATGTGTCAGATGAGGTGATAGTAGCGCCGCGTAGCGGTGAAGTGGTTTCGTGACAGGCAACTAGATCACATGACCATTTTTGCGTCTTTCGCCAAGTTTTGCGTCTTTCTCTCGACCAGAACTTAATATGTTCTGATTGAGTTGCTGCCTTGTTTAAATGCTGCTAATTGAGTTATGTACTCCCAGCGAATACCTTATCACGCGAAGAAATTTCTTCGCTACTATTCAAATATGACCGAGCATTATCTGATACCTTTTAAATGTCAAAATATTCAAAATGGCGCTGATCGTCGATTTGTGACGATGCCGCATGTGACGATCGGTCAAACAAATGGCCCGTAGATTCATCGTTAATACCATTATGATTTATTTTTTTCAAATTAAGTAATAATTATTTTTTATGTGTTACCATTATTATTATTTAAATTATTTCAGAAGTTGTGTAAGAACAGATTTTGAGCGCTCCTCACTTTACATTATGCTAAATCAGTAGAGGTGCGTCATCGATCCACTGCACTGCACTGCCACATTGTATCCTTTTGAGTAACAAGAAACACCTACCAAATGGTCACCTACACTACCGAACGAGCGGTTTCTTACACTCTAAACAAGTGTTGCAAAGTGCGCCAACCCGTAACTTGCAAGAACCGAAGTGAATTTCTCACAGATTCAAGTGTTCTGGTGCTCGTTTGTGTCTCATTCACACTTTTTCCTTGTTTTGATACTTCCTGCGCTAATATTTCAGAGCTCGGCTGAATGCTGAGCGTGTTGCCAGTAAAGCTAACGTTACCGCAGAAATATGTGTTTTATGAATGGTTTCTAGTAAATTCTAGTGTTTTTTTTTTGGTTGAATTGAAATGGATTTTTTTTTGTTTTTTTCTTTGTTCACTGTCTGTTTTTTTTATAAATTAACGCTTTTTTAGTTCTAGTGACTATCAACCTTACCCCCGTATCATAATAGTCCCATAATAGTATTTTTTTTAAATTAACCTAAGCAGATGAAGCCGAATTTCCACGAGCTTCAACTTCCGTCATGTGCCGGGATAAAGGTCATTCTGCGCGCCGTGCGCTTTCCAAATGTAATTTCGTAATTACTCACTTGTGTTTTAAAAAACGACATTTATGTAAACTGTTCCATCGTATCAGATGTATTAATATGTTTTTTATCGAAATTGTATCTTAATAAAATTAGTGGTTTTCCTAGAATAGCTCCATATATTCAGAGAAATTTTTATTTCCTGCCTAATGTTACTAAAAAAAGTTTAACTTACAAACGTAAATTTTTTTGTAACCATTTTATCTTATTTTTAAACGGTTGAATAAATGTCCTTTAAAATAAAAATAAAATCGTATGAGGTTCTCCTGTAATACATACAGAAATATGAACAGCAAAACAACTAAACCGCTCAAAAGGGCGAGCCGTACTGACTACAGCAATTTCTTTTTTTTTTCATGACTTGCACCCCACTTCATGCAATGCAAAATGAGATGTTTAATTGGTATTTTTGTTGACAATCGATTGTTATTCAATGCTATGAATATGTTTAAAAATATAAAAACCCATGAATAGATAAAACTGTAATACCGCCACCCCACGGGTACAAATGCTACCATGGTGGCAACGTCAGCATACTAAAACTGGACATTCAAATCAATGTTGTCCGATTGTTTTTTTTTCCCTTTCCTCTTCAAGACCTGTACTGACTTTTATTTCTCACAGATCCTTTCTTAATCCGCATCACAGTTTTGCCCAACACGGTCCTTATTCATTGTTTTCAATCTATAGTCTGAGCTTCTTAAGGGGAATGGCTGCGGTGCCTGTTTCATACGAAACTGAATTTTGGATTGGAGGCCGAAATACCCATCCAAACTGAATGATTTATTTTTTAATTAAAGGTTTAGTAAATATCTAGTACGGATGAGAAGTATTTTATTTATTTTTGTTTTACGTTATGAAATATCCGCCTTTAAAGGAATTGGTTTATCGCGGTTTTTGAGGCATCTTTAACAATTATTTATGGGTTAAGGGTCATTAAAAAAAAGGTTTAATCCATCTGCTTTGAAAAAAAAAATGAAACATAAAATTAATTTCATTTTTAAAATATTAAAATAAGCATTATAGTGGACTTTCACTTAAATTAAAAACGAACAATTTACGGTGGAACACAAATTTGCCATGCAGAATTAAAAATATCGGCCCGAAAAAACCCTTTTTTTAATGTTATGTTTATATTTTTATTTATGTAATCATACTTACATAGCAAATGTGACATATTTTTTAAAAAGTACGATAAACCCGGAAATAATTTTCTAAGCTGCCTCTAAAATGGCAAATAAAATAAATAAAATACTTCTCATACGTACTAGATATTTACTAAACCTTTTATTAAAAAAAATAGATCATTCCTTTTGGATGGGTATTTTGGCCCCCAATCCAAAATTCAGTTTTGTATGAAACAGGCACCACAGCCATTCCCCTTAATCCGCATCACAGTTTTGTCCAACACGGTTCTTATTCATTGTTTCCAATCTATTGACTAAGCTTCCTTAATCAGAAGAGCACATTTCGACCAATCTACGAATCCACCAAAGTTTATGTTGTGCTCGAGTGCTGTCTAATATTTGTCTAAATTGATATGCTCACTAATAATTAATAAGCAAATATATTACTATTCATTTATAAGTCAATAGATATCTCATATAAATAAAAATCAGGTAGGTATATTCGAGACTCTATTCCGATTGCAATTGTGTTTGGGAAGAGCTTTGCAATCATCATAAGGATAGCAGCCAATAATATGGCATTTAAAATGGAGGATAATATTAACAAGTCTTTATCTTGAAGTATTATATCGGTTTAGATGGCATAAATTGAACTGGTCTCATTAGCTTAGTCGGCAAAGCGGTTGTCCCGGATAGACAGAGGTTCTGGGTTCAAGCCCCAGATGCGACTGATACCTTTTTCTTCGGATTTGTGTTTCATTTGTGATGTGTTAATATTATCTTCTTCAATGATTAGATATTATTATTCATTTTAGTAAGTACGTAGAAATTGATAGACCCAATGTATTTAGGTGTATCATGTGGAACTAGCTACATAATTTTTTTTTTTGTGATTAATGGCAAAAATCTTCCATTGTATCACATATTTTGCAAAACTTTTACATGCATTCGGTCACTAATGTGGAGGGCGGTCCATGAAGATGTGTAAGCGCCCAAGGCATTTTCGTATCAAGAACTGTTTTCTTAAGATACCATTTTGTCTAGAAAATATTCAATGTATGGCTAGTAAACATTTCCAATCAGTTCATTGTGCTTGCGTTTAGATCCAGCGAACAAAGCACCGTGCGAACTTAATATGCAAACACACGGGTGTCATGTCGGTTCATTAACATTAGTGATGAAAAAAATAAATTATTTTATATCACCTACCACATTATTGATTTCCCGTTTTATTATAGTTCGAATCACCGGAGTCGCTTTTGGCCCAGGGAAATTTACAGTGACAGGGGGATGATTGTGATAATAGGAATAAAAGGACAATTAGGGCGTGTACGTTTTTGGTACGTGGCGTACTGACAATTGAACGAGTTTCTCCGAACAGTGTGTTACTGAGGCGACATATTTGTTAAGCCTTCTTAGCATCTAAGCAACCTTCCATATCAACTTAAAATTCACAGAGCCCTGCACTATCTAGATCTTTACGTACCGAATAGGCGACGGCACTAGCAAACGCCTCAGTTCCTCACATCTATCGCCATTGCACGCAAAGAAGAGTTCTGCAGTAATACCTCATTTAAATTAGTAAAAGTATTCACCTAAGGGCCAGCTTTATAAACGAACCATCAAATTTCTGTTACGTAACGAACCGTTATCCGTCCGTTTTTTTTCCCTTGTATAGTTTCCATTCGCTCGTCATTACTTTCACTGCTCGATGAGGAATCCATTTCACAGATGCAAAGTATGTATTTTATTTTTAATTAAAATAGTTAACTGTAAATAAAACGGCGGTAGTCCAAATATCAGTTAAATATGTTATCGAACGGATGGTTATAAAACCGGCCTTAAATCGCATATTCTGCGAAACGTCATAACTGAAGCATCAGTCTACCTGCAGAATAACAGAATCATTGTGTAATCATTGAAGATAATATTAACAAATCTCAAACGAAATAGAAAAAGACACAAAAATAAAAAGTTAACGATCGCCTCTGGGAAGGACCTCTTTCCGTCCTGGGTCATGTTTTCGATTCCCAGATTCTCATCGTTACCTTATTTTATTTTTTTGTTTCGTATTGCATTTGAGATTTGTTAACATTATCTTAAATGATTAAATATTACAATGAGGTTTATGAGCTTTCCAGTTAATTTTAAGTTTCAACTTATTCCAATAAATTGAAAGTTTTTATTATTTTTATATATTATTTAATATATTATACATACATTTTCAAATCAAATGGCACAATTATTCGAGTTACTCCGGGTACATTTAAACTGAGAACCGAGGCTTGCCCGAAGTTACGCGTGTTTTATAGCGCTGATTTAATACAACCGGAAACATAATTTCCAATATCACCCCGACCAACCTTCAAATTCGAAGCATTACTTGAAACGACTGAAATTAAGTGGTGAGTTCCAATATTCATAAATACGTCAATGTTATCATCCTTCCCCAAACTAAATTCGCCAGTATTGGAAATAAAATACTTACTATATATGTCCCAGTAAAATGGTGGCCCACCAAGGCCGTCCTATATTCACTTTTCTTTTCACTGTGAACAAAGGGCTTATTAAATGTCTGCGATTCGTCGGCCAAGTGGCAATTCTCACAGCCTGGAAATCTCAAGGCATCAATAATATTATTATGATCCGACTATTTTTCCGAGCTATAAACTATATATTGTATTATTATCTAAAGCCTATATAAATCAGCTGCACAATCATAGCATATAAAGTACAAAAATATACTATCCACGTGTTTATTGCAAAGTAGAATTTATGGGCAACACTCGGACAGTTTTATACGTCATGTCTGATCGTTTTATAAAGGCTAATGTTTGAAAAGTAATAGCGAATCACTTTTACAACCATTATTTTTTATCGACCTACTCACAGTGAATCAATTCAAAGTCTAGCTGGACAAAATTCAAAACGTAATTTCCAATTTTTTTAAATTGGGAATTTAACATGGTATATCCAGGAGGCCTATTCTGGTTATATTTATGGAAAAATCCTTATCCTTTTCCTTTGGCTTGAAGACTTCTTGTTTGAGTGCTGTTTCGGATCTCTCGGATGACAGCCGTCAGCTGTGATTCGAGGAATGACGTTCATTAAAATTAACAATATTTGCGTTAATCATAAAATTATAAAATAATTATAAAATCTCAATAGTAAGTAAGTTACCAATGTAACAAACAATGTTAATTATAAGTTAACAATGTAACAAATAAAAACAATGTACAACGACCACCATAGATATACCACGGCGGCAAATGTCACTTTTAGAAGTAGTGACAGAATAAAAATGTTATTACTATCTACCGAGGTTTTACCTTTTTACAAAAACTAATTCTTCATTAATTAATTAAAAGACGTATATGTATCATTTAAAAAATATATTAAAATTCATTACAATATAATGTAATTATTTTAAAATATTTGATTCAAATAATCTCTTAACAATCTGTTTAGTATTTTTTTTAACTATATCTCCGGAATTCTGCAGTTAAGCAAGAAGTCTTTAAGCCCGGGGAAAAGTACAATAAATTTTGCTTAAAAAGAACCAGAATAGGCCTCCAGGAAACTCGACATGGTGTGTACGATCGACGATCATTGTGTTATTATCAGTAGTATTTTATTACTTCTAGTGACATACCGTGTTGAAGTTTTTGCTGTAATGGATATTATGAAAAAAATTGTGTTCTATGATTCGAATTTATAAAATATTGATTTTAGGTTTCAGGTATATTTTATAATTTTTTTCAATTCATCGTAAATTTAATCATTAATTTACAGAACTTTCTAAGCTTCTGAAGTATGCCAAAGTTTCCATCACCTCTGACTACGATTTTTTTTATTCATTATAGTTCCATTAAGCAGATGATAAAAAATATTATATCGTAGTGCGGCACTGTGCTCGATAGACATATTATGCAGTTTATTTTTTAGGTTTGCTTCCGCGGATGCAGCTTTTCGAAGTACTTAAAGTGGTGGGCACAAGAAATTTGACAATATAAATATAAGCAAAGGTACTTAGGTTGTCATAAAATATATATATATATTGTATAATGGTGACGAAGCCTTTACTTTTTTCCACACCGGAGATTCAAATGATCCATTAACAATAAAATAAAAACCTTCTTTTCGCTTTCCTCGCCAAAGGGATGCTGATATTATGATTAGATAGATACCTAATCAAACAGTCTTAGTGGCTATTTCGCCATCATCTCAATAGCGCTATGCGTAGGATAAAAATATATTTGCGTTTCACATACTCTTAATGGCACTATTGAGAGTAAGTGAAACGAAAATATATTTCAGTTGAATTTTTTTTTTTTGGAAACGAACTCTACACAACTTGATTGATGTGAATTGGCTTTATATGTCATTTAATTCTCCATTTCCTCCCTATTTTTCTTCCGGTTCTTTGTTTCTTCGGTGATTAGGTATTTTTTTTATAATTTAATCATGATGTGAATTTTATAATAAGGAAAGAAAAGGCTTTTCTATCAATGCGGCATTATTTGTGTTTGATAGTTTGCGGAAACGTAGACATGACTTCATGATGCAAAATATTCAACGCACAATTTAAAAATTTTAAATGTCAATTGTGCACAAGAGTCCGAATTTCCCAAAGGCAGTAGAACCTTGGCATCCCTATTGCCGTTGTATCCTAATTGGGTATATTGTGAATCTGAAAATAACGGGGATGGAAGTAGACGCGGAAGCGAGAGGTTAAAAACAACCTCACTATTCATATATAGTCACAAAACATGGTTAAAGCCATTTCAAGCAATTTGTCGTAATTTACTGGTGGTTTTTCAGCAGTGTACTGTATATTTGGTATGTTTATCACGTGGTTAATCGAAATTTTTCAAATTTTACACTATTTCTCGTAAATTTGCAAGAATTTCATAGAAGAATATGCTTTAATCACTAAAAATGGTTTTGTTTTAAAAAATTAACTCTAAATGATCTAAAATACGAGTACGTATTATTTGTATGGTTTCAATCAGATATTTATAAATAAACTTCGGTTTATTCTAAAATTTAAATATTCTACTATATGCACGGTTAAAATTTTCTTCTTTTGTGTTTAGTTATACCCCTTCATGTATAAAAAAAAAATTGTCTGGCTATCTTGTTCTAACCGATTCACTGTGCTAGGTTCGCTTGCAATAATTTATTTCTGACTATTAAAATTGAATGAGCGCTAATATAATTCAAAATTACAGAAAGACTTATTTCTATATTCCGTAATATAAACAACATTTTTAAACATGCCTACTTTAGTCGGCGATATGACGACGCGAGACGGGTCATCTACTCGTTAATTTTGTAAAACAACTAGCCAGTGGAATAAATGTTACCTCCTTTATGTAATGCTGTTGTATCTAGCATGTTTACAAAGGTCGTGATGGTTTCAGAACCTCGCGAAGTCGTAATATTTAAAATAGATTTTAAAGAAAGTATAGTACTCATGCATACATAATGTAATTTCAGTTTAATTTTAATGATCATATTACAAGATAACCAGCTACTTGAATAATTTTTTGCTTTAAACTAAATAGGTACAGGTAAATCACTTTAAAGAGCGCACGTTTGAATATGCTTGTGCGGACTGATTGTGGTTCAAACTGGTTTTAAGTAGTTTGGAACACCCGCCCGCAGTTCCCTCTTACCCCGCAGTAAGTCATTTGATACAGTACACTACCACACAAGCAAGAATCTATTCTAAGGTGATCCACCGACTAAAATTCTAACGAAATCACTCGCTCCTTATGCAGATGGCGACAAGGTTGAAAGTCCCGCTTAATATCGGCCGCATGTTTCGATTTACCCAAAAAACCATCACCAAAATGCGTGTTTTATTCTATTCTGTAAAGCTCAGACATAATTATTAAAATGTTTTACGGTCATATTCTAAAAAACTTAATTTACCACAATGAACAATACGACAATATCGGAAAAAGTGTTCGTAAGTAGGAGAGTTTTAAACATTTTTTTAATGTCTGATACTTTATTTTTTTCTAGACTTATAAAAAGACACACCAAAAAAATGCCGAGTTAAACGAAAGACCAAAGTGTGTTCTATTTACAGTATTTAATAAAATCATCTACGATATTTCTTGGCTATCAAATTCTCAAACTAAAAACAGGTGATTCTGCATTACTTCCCGTTGCATCGCCTTAAATGATTTGCCTGTACCTACTTCCCAACACACCGCTCTCGTTCCTTCCTCGCCTCAATGTCTATCCGCCTCACAAAAATCCCAATATTGAATGTGCCGTATTCCCATCAAATTCGGGCCACGGGCATCTGTTTGGTATTCACGACAACAAAAAATCAAATCAATTCATATTATTTATGTTTATACTTTAAGTAAAACATTTCCAACGTGGAAGTCCAGGGTCTGTATTGCAGTAATTTTTTTTAATGTCCTACGTTCCTACATTAAAAGGTATATATAATTTTAAAACAACTCCAATGACATCATACAGTGTGAGCTGAGCGGGATTTCCATATTTGTAAACTAAAACGGATTTGTTTGCGAATTATTATTTATGTGCCTTGCTTTTAAGATGGTGTTGGCGTGGAATGATGTAAGGCGTAAGGCAAGTATTTCTAAACATGCGGCGCGCCCCACCCCCCGGCAATTTGAAAAATTTTAAGGCAATGCGCAAATGTTTTTTAAATTATTTTTTAAGTCTAACATTCTCGGGTTATGAATAAGATGACAATATTTTAAAATGCCCTACTACTATCATACTAAGTCGAAAATAATGCTTGTGTCGTGATGGAATACTTATATACTTAACCAGCCGAGGAATTTAATGGGAGCCGAACGCGATATCAACTCAGCCACTGATAATTAATAATTAATTATTTTCTTACGTGTTTATGTAAAAAAATTGAACTGAGCAAAATTTTCGCCTGCGGCACTACCATGTCTTTGTGAAGATTATGGTTCATATCCCAATTCCTTATAAATCCCGTATAAAAATTAAAATTCTCTCTAACTTTGGAGAATTGGAACTAGAGTAAAAGGAAATTTTTCATACCAATAAAGCTAATAAATCTCCCGCGATATTAAGGGATTAATTTTCTTTCTTTCAAATTAATTTAATTTGAAACTTAAATAGAAAAAAACTTATGTAAAAAAATCACCAATAAAATGTTAGGGATGGATATTGGATTCCGCCAGCATCCAGATTTTTGGGGCTCCGTGACCGACAATGTCAGGGATCCGTTGGTTTAGACTATATTTGATTATATTAGTTAAATATAAAATTATGATTGGGGGGGGGGAGCATGGAGATTTTTAAAGTGTTGAAGTGGGGCATGGCACAAATAAGATTGAGAAACACTGACGTAAGGCTTCAAGGAGTCCACAATAATGAAGGTCATTAATCAAGTATTTCAGTGATTTAAAAATAATTTCTCATAACTATCACAACGCGTCTCCTTTCACCCTAACTCCCTTCAATCTCACAATATAGTGCCATAATTCCACTGACTCTAGGCAGTTGGGACTCTTTTGCGGTATTCAACTTGAAAAATTTCTTTTAAAATCAAAAGCAAGGATTTCGGAGCATACTTCAGAACGTACTACGACAATATGTCTCGATTTGTGTTTGTTGCTTGGCCTTAGGTTTGTGAGTGGTATATGTTATCTATTGGTAATAAATCCTAGTAAGCCAATGACAGAGAACCCACGCTATATAATTATTTGCTCGATAAACCACAGGATTAAAATTTATTAATAACGCTTTCTATGGCCAAATGCCTGTCAATTCTCTATTAAATACCAAAGTTTACAGAAAACCTAACTGTTATTTCCAAATTTATTTATTTTTTGCCAAATCTTCTTCTCATTTTTAATTCTATTTTATCGTTTAAATCTGTTATAATGATAATTTTTTTAAATATTTTACAAATGCTTAGAGCCAGATATTTGAACTACCGTTACATTTGACGACGTCACAAATCGAAACTTAATCGAACACCGAGACAGGTCGAGAATAGGTAATTAAAGAGGTGCACTATTTGAAGTGGCAAATGTAACAGAGTTCAACGAAATACATATATATACATGTTTTTAAACCCAACTGCCTGAATACAGTGAAACACTGATTCCTGACTATTCATATGTAGTCACTAAACCCGGCTAAAACCATTTCAAGCAATAATCTTTCGTTTCTGAATAGTGGTCTCTCACCAGAACCACACTGAGAGTATCCGTGTCCATCCTCCAAAACGAAGTGCAATACACATTTTTTTTTTTTGGAAATGCAATTTTACCCATACAAATTAAATGCGATATTTTATCCGCCCATGCCTCGAACTACTGACTACGAACCATGACTTCTGACTACGAAGCAAATGGGAAAGCACGCTAACTATTTGAGTACCACACAAGAGTCCCAGCTGCTCCCGACCGTCTGGAGCCAGTGAGACTATGGGATCCCCAATAGGGGTATATTGTGCAGCTGAAGGTATTAAGGAGGGGAAGGAAATGAGGAAGAAAAAAAGTGGGGATGTACTTGGCTATTCAGATCTGGTCACCAAACACGTCCAAAGCCATTTCAAGCAACGTTTCGATTCTGAATGGTGATCTTTCGCCAGGGTGATACTGACAGTATCCACCATTCTGGAAAGTGCCGCAAATATAGGACATGTTTTTTTTTTAAATGCGTATATTGTGAAATAACACAATTTAATAAAATAAAATTTACTTGCGCTTGCCGAGATTTGAACCCGCGACCTCCGGATTCGTAGCCAAGGATCGTAACCACTCAACCACGGAGACCTACGTAATGAATAATAATATATTGCACGCCCGCAACTTCCCCGTTCGATATATTGAATCGGCATCTACGTAAGCTTATTATAACGGAAATAATTCAGAAGCCACCGACTCACAGTTGTTTCAGTGAATTCTGGCCCTCCGACGGACTTGGACTTGTCAATCTAAATTTTAGTGCGGTGGCTTGTAATAATTTTCTGCTTCCTATAATAAATCTTCTTGTTGGATACACAAATTGAAGGTAGGGGGATATTACTGCCAATATGACTGTTTATTTCAGAGAAAGTAAATTAAAATTATTTTCAATTTATTTTTGTAATTTTTAATCATTGGAGGAAATAATATTAACCAATCCTAAATGAAACTCGACACCGAAAAAAACACAGAAAAAAAAACGGTATCGGTCGTATCTGAGAATCGAACTCAAGACCTCTGTACTTCCGGGACAACCGCTCTACCAACTGAGCTTATGAGATCAGTTCACTTTACGCCATCTTCATCGATGTCATACCTCAACTTCAAGACTTGTCAATATTATCCTCTATATTGGCTGCTATCACGATGATTAGTTCTATCCGAATATAATGGAGGATAATATTGACAAGTCTTGAAGTTGAGGTATGATATCGATGAAGATGGCGTAAAGTGAACTGTGTCATTAACTTGGTTAGTAGAGCGGTTGCCCCGGTAGTAGAGAGGTCCTGGGTTTGATTCCCAGATGCGACTGATACCTTTTTATTTTCTATGTTTTTTTTTTCGTTTTCGTGTTTCATTTAGGATTGGTAAATATTATCGTCTTCATTGATTAAATTCAATTATACTAATTTTAATTATAAAATCTTGTTCTGTTACTTCTTGAGTTAATTATGTAAGATATAATAAATAAAAATATTCTGCATTTTTTTTCGGCTCTACACAATATACTGGCCGTCAACTTTTATTCTAAAAATTAAATGAAACTATCATTTTGTTATAAACTACGAATTTATAATATTTTAACTCTAACCGGTTTCGCTTAGACCAAGCTTCGCCAGGGCAATAATAACTGAAGAATAATAAGCGGTTATTGGAATTATCAAACTATTTTTAAAAATCTATCTTTCTCCCTCTCTCTAAGATAACCTATTTATGTCTCCATTACACCGTTTTATTTACCATTTCTTTATGATATATAATATGTATTGTTGTGTGCCTCTTGCACATAATACCTTTCAATATGGAACCCCAGTCCATTTTTTATGTATCAATAAACGTTCAAACGTTTCTTATTTAAAATAATTTTTAAAATTTCATTTTTTCAAAGGCAGCCAAAACACTAAAAATCTATGGACGGTCGGTTTTAATCAGTTTTGTGGTTAGAATGGCAAATGTCAAAACAAGGATGAGCTTTACCGTACATAATTTTATATTATATTCATAAAAAACCATAACTACACATAAGTAATAAAATTATGTACGTTTTTAGAAACTTTAACCCAAAGAATAATGTTTGTATTGAACATTAACATTAAGAATAATGTTTGTATTGAACATTAACATTAAGAATAATGTTTGTATTGAACATTAACATTATCATAACATCCGTATTGATAACTGGTTTGATCATGAACACTCTAATTTCTTTCATGAATAATGTTTGTTTATATTGAACTATAATTATAGAGCTTAAAGTCACCTAAATAAAGTTTACCAAAATAATATTTACCAAAAATACATATTTAAAATACAAAACGAAACCGATTTTTTTTTTCATACTAATCCAAAAACAGAATCCTGACGTGACGTCCGATGTTCCAAATGCAATGGTACCAACATAACGCGATGTTTTGATGAGCTAATTTTTTATTGACTCTTAAATAACGATTTATGCATTCTACGTAATGAAAGTTATATATTCAGAATCGGCGTTTACCGATCTATATGAATATATAATTATTATTCTTGCCTTCCTCTAATATTTAGTTTTTTTTTTCTTTTGTTGTTGTATGTACTGTCTCACTTTATTGTTTTATAATAACCGACAACTTTGTATTATTCTTTAGTTATTAAAATGGCCCCGGCGAAGTAGGGCTCAAGCGAAACCGCTTAGCCTTAAAATATAATGAATTCGTGTTTTATAACAAAGCGATTATTTTATTTAATATAATGCCAAACCACAAAATCGTTGCTTCTTTGAAAACATTACGTAATCCAGAGTTTCGTGGACAATGCTACATGTTCCGATGAAAATGAAATTTCAACTGTGCTCGTTAACGTAAATTAAATATTTCTCGGCTACCTCGGAAAGCCAGCCGAAATAAGTTGTTGATTATAAGGTACTAGCTGATGTGTACCCGGCCTTGCTCGGATTTTTTTTAATGATGTTATAAATAAAAAAAATAAATGTTTATTCCGGTATATGGGGAGGTTAGTGCAGTCCCACACATTCCATATAAAATATACAAAAAATCGTTATAAATATATGCAAAAGTTTAAAAAAATAAAAAATAATAATAATAGTAAGATAGTATATGAATGACACATCAAACATAAAATAAAATTAAAAATAGAAAAAAATTACATCAAAATAACGCCTTTAAGGTGCTGCGGCATTTAAATTATGAGGGGCCAAAATCTTTCTCCAGTGTGCGTCGATGCTGTAGGCTGGACTGAGGCGGGCCTCCATGATGAGGATATTCCTGGAGCTGTTTATTCTTTCCCTCATTCCGACCACCCTGGATCTAATAAGGGTTACGAAACCGGAAACTCGCCTCTCCGTGAACATACTTATGAAGTTATGAATTTTTGCTTGTCGTTTGGGTGTCATAATTAATTTAACAGCGAAAGTAATGCCTAGTGACAACGATTACTATCTCTAAATAAATAAATAACGAAAAATTCACTTCAAAATTTTGTTTCGTTCCAAACATTTATTTTTATTTAAATATGTCAAAATGATAAATTTCTTAAGTAGGTACCTACTTAAGTTTTCCATTTCGAAAATATTCTACCCAAACAAACCTTCGTATTTTGAAAATGTAATCTGTAGCTATCCAGAGTAGTATATCTATGGGCTAACTTCAATACAATATGGCGGGTTTAATGACTTTCATACTAATTTTAAAACGTTATAGCAATAGTTTTGCATATTTGATTGCATTCAAACAACTCTCTAAACCTTTCAGGCACTAATATGAACAAACTGCGCTATTTTCAGCGAAACCGGTTCAGTAATTTTTAAGAAAATCGAGGACAGACACACTAGAGAACAGTTTTAGCGAATACACATATATACGAGTATATATAAGATATTTAAATATGGAAAGCGATGAAATAATCGATTTGTGTCAGGGTATCAGAGCGGCATTGTTTTGCGATTTATACCTGACTAGCTGAAGTACCCGGCGTTTCCTGGGGTTATTAATAGTTTTGAATAAAGTTTTGAGGTTTTGACCTGTTTTCTCTTCCATCTAGTAATTTTTCTATTATTTTGAACGTCAAGTGTGCAAAATTTCATCAAAGAAGTACCAAAATTTTTCTTTAAGGAGTGGGGAAAAAGGTATGGGTAAGGCATGTAGATAGTGACTTTTTTCTTATTTTAAAGGTCACGTGTGCAAATTTTATCAAGCTGTTAATGAAACTATAGATCTGGATAAAAAAAAATAAACCTAAAAATATATCTAAGTAGTATCCGCAACATTTTTAAAAGAATTAAGTCGCAATTATGGAGGGTCGTTAATAAAGCACATTCTGTCAACTTTTTAAACCCTTTTTTGGCAGTCGGACTATTCTATTTTCAAATAAACCTTAATGGTAGGATAATACCCAAAATAAATTTAAATTCAGCTAAAGGGAGTGGATTCAGTCCCTCCAAGAATATACGTGTTAAGCGACATTTATCGTTAATTAGCCTTACAATCCGCGACCGTCCGTCGTGATATTATTACAATGTTTAACTGGGGACATAATTTCAATACAATTTCTCATAAAACTAGATAAACAGAAAAACGCTTCTGCCCCACCCTGTGCGGGGTGGGATTACATCACCGGCCGCTCCCACGCCCGGGCACAATGTACCGGATGGCCGGGAAGCTCGTGCCACCGTTTTAATTTATTAGCGACCTCCACTGAACAAGTAATCGCTAGAAGTGTAATATATGCGTTTAGTAGCTCTTTTTTGGTTTTCGTAAAGAAATGTAGTTTTTTTTTTTGTTTTTACAAAAGTTTTTTTTTTATTATTTTGAGAATACAGCACAACTGCTCGCAACCGTCAGGAGCCAGTAGGACTATGACATCCCCAATTAGGGTGTGGTGTGAATCTCAAGGTAGTTGGGATGGGAAGGAGACGGGGGAGAGGAAGGCGTGGAAGTACCTGGCTATTCAGATCATATCACCAAATACGGATAAAGCCATCTCAAGCAACGTTTTTATAACGAAAGCTGGTCTTTCACCAGGATGATACTGAAATTACCTATCAATGAATGTTGTTTCCGTGAAATCAACATAAAATCACATTTCAAATAACACTTTTTTTTTTTTTTTACATATTTAATTTTTATCAAATTTAATTTTATTTTTTTATAGACTGTTTCAAATTATGTAACAAAAATCTTCAATAAAAAAAATAATAATAATTAAAGAAATAGTATCAAATTATTGTTTGAATTCAAGTGGTAAGTGAGGCAAAATACAAAAAAAACTTATCCAATCGCTAAAACTTTGGTGGTGTAAACCCCGGCCTTGGGTGAGGTTTATTAATAAACGGTGCTCTAAAAATTATCGCCCAAAAATGATCTATGACGGTTAGAATGAAAACGATTTTAGCCAGTTTTACATAATAATAATAATAATAATAATAATAATGTTTTTATTTAATTTCTAATACAATTACAAACATGTTATATTTAATACGTAAGAGAAATTACAGGTATTTATTTAATATATGTAAAACAATGAAGAAATATACTAAAAATAAAAAAATAAATAAATTCAGAGATATTTAAATAAATTCAGGCAGTGGTGAAGATCGCGTCAATGAGAAGAGATTCTTTCAAGAATCAATAGAATTTCCCTTTTGAATCTTTCCTCACTGACGCAAAATATGTCGATATCCTGTGAGATTTTGTTCAGGAGCAATATACTCCTCCCCACCGGGAGAACCATTGGCAGGTTGGTTCTATAGGTAGGAAGATAGAATAATCTATGACGACGCTGTCTTAGATAGTCATCAGGAACATAAAGACTTATGCGTTCCAAAATAGCTAATTCTCTATGGAGCCTCGCAATAGTCTAAAAAAGTGGGTAGCGGCATACCCCTCTCTTCTGAGCTGCAGGGAGTGAAATCCAAGCATTCCCAGAAGAAAGTTAGTTGGATAAAGCCACGGATAGAGTCCGTACTCCCTCATGTAAAGAAATCTCAAAAACTTTTTCTGAACCCTCTCTAACATGAGGGAGCACCCCGTCTCGTGAGGATTCCAAATAGCCGACCCACTCTCCAGCCTACTACGGACTAAAGAGAAGTATAATATTCTAAGAGTACGAGTATCCTGAAAAACCCTCACGGTCCGAATGACAAATCCTAACATTTTTAATGCAGATTGACATACCCCTTCGATATGAACACGAAACGTAAGTTTACTTTCATACATGATTCCAAGATCCTTTATAGTAGAAACACGTTTGAGATTATGACTGAGCATAGTATATCTGTGGTAGGTGAGACTAAATGCTCTGGTGAAAGACAGGACTACGCATTTTGAGATATTGAAATAAAGTTGATTTCGTAGGCTCCATTCAGAGATGTTATCAATGTCAGCTTGAAGATGTAGGCAATCTAAAATATTTCTAATTAGTAGAAATAATTTGAGATCGTCAGCGAAAAGGAGAAAGCGAGAAAAACGGATGACTTTTGCAATGTCATTAATGAAAATAGAGAAGAGAAGAGGCCCTAGGATTGACCCTTGGGGGACCCCAGAAACAACAAGAAAATCAGCGGATTGAAAAATTCCGTGTGTGACAAATTGCTTCCGGTTTTTGAGATAACTTCCAAAAAACTTTAGCATACGTAGGGAGAAACCCATTAGGGCAAGTTTTGTTAGTAAGATATCGTGATTCACGGTATCAAAGGCTTTGGAGAAATCATTATACGAACAGTCTACTTGGTATCCACTATCTAGGGACCTAGCAACATAGTCAGTGAAAACCATCAGATTGGTTTCCGTAGATCTTCCTTTTCTGAAACCATGCTGTTCGGGAATAATATATGCGTCTATTTGAGGTACAATGAATTTATGGATTAGTTTTTCAAATAGTTTAGCAGGAGCTGAAAGTATGGCAACAGGTCTATAATTTTCGATTGACTTTTTGGAACCATTTTTAAAAATAGGACATATTTTTGAAATTTTCCATAATTCTGGAAAAGTGGAGGTACTAATAGCTAAATTAAATATAAAAGTTAAAGGTGCTTTGAGGAATTCAGCGCACCCTTTAATAAAGAATACGGGAACGAAGTCGGGGCCGATAGAGTGCGAGTTCTTCATGTGTCTTATGGCATTCATAACATCAGATTCCGTAAATATACATAAGTCAACGTTAGAGGCTCCTCTGGTATTAAATGCGGCAGCATTATTAATATCTAGAAGTGGAGGATCTCTACTGTAGACAGATTGAAAATGATCAGCAAACGCGTTTGCCACACCTGAGCCATGAAATTCCTGATCACCTTTCATCATGGTATCTTCAAGACCACCATCCTTCCGAAGGGTTTTTATGTAATGCCAGAACATCTTGGGATCATGCATGATGTTACCTTCGATTTCAGACACGTAAGCTCGATAGGCTACTCGAACCTCGCGCCTAACTAATGCCCGGTAAAAACTAAAAAGATCGTATTCACTAAAGAACATGAGAACTTTAGGCTCCTGTTCGAATCAAATCGTTCAAGTAAGAATTACGATATCTAAAAATGTTTGAAATTTATCAACAGGAGTTATTTAAAATTAACCACACTTCGAGCACGCGGAAATACCCACAACACACCTCTATCGTTTTATATCTTCAGTGGCGACCTCAGTGTGCGGCGCGCTGGAGTTTTTATATTATTTTATGGAGGGAAACCCCGACGTAACAACACACCTCTGTGATTATTTATGAATGCTCTCGGATATTACCTACGGGAGAATAAGGTCTCATCGTGTAGACTTATTACTTCAACAATTTTTTTTATGACGGTAAATAATTCGCACTCCGCTTCTCAACATATCCATAGATCAAAAAATATGTCAAAACGGGATAATGCTCTTAAATATTGCAACTTCTCTATATACGTAATTTATCATAAATAAATTAAATTAACAAATAAATAAAATAATTATTTAAATAAATAAATTAAATACATAAATACACTTTTTTAAATTACTCAAAATAATGATAATGATAATAATAATGTTTTTTGTCTTATTTTTTTATAGCAAAATAACAAATAATGATATACTCACTGTGAGTTCCCGTGCTGAAGATTGCTCTAGACTACGAATCCGAAGGTCGCGGGTTCAAATCCCAGCGTGCGCAAGAAAATTTTATTTAATTAATTTGTATTGTTTCACAATTAATTAATTTAAAAATAATATAAATTATATTTGCGCACGTTCCAGAGTGGAAGATAATCTCAATATCGCCCTGGTAAAAGACCACCATTCAGAATTGAAACGTTGCTTAAAATGGCTTTTAGACGGGTTTGGTGACCAGATCTGAATAGCTAGGTATTCCCCACCTTCCTCTTCCCCTTCTCCTTCCCCTCCCCAATTCTTTCAGCCTTGCAACATTCCCCAATTGAGAATGCCATAGTCTCACTGGCTCCAGACGGTTGGGAGCAGTGGGGACTCTTGTGCGGTATTCATAAAAAAAATGCTACTTACTTCACTATGCCACTCCCTTTTCGAATATGGTATATCAGGATGAAGATCGGCAACCACAAATCATATGAAACAATTGTCTAAAACCCAAAATGGTATTATAAAGATCATCCTTAAAGCCTCCATAGCCTTCACAGCCTTTTTTATGTGAATACCGAACAACAGTCCCAACTGATGGATAAGAGAAAGATAAGGAAGTACCTGGCTATTACGATCTGGCCCCCAAACTCTGCTAAAGCCATTTCAAGCAATGTTTCCATTCTGAATGGTGGTTTTTCGGGGCAGTGCTAGTACGACCAGGCGACACAGAGAGTATATTCTACTCTTTGTAAAAATATTGAAATTTAATTTGAAACCTACCTAGCTAAATCTTGATGAAAATTTTGCAAGTTAGAGATGGATATGCATGCGTTTTTGCCAAGTTTTTTTGGTCTAAAATTTATACATCATCGCAACTATTTTTGGAATGTAAACTCATTTATATCATGTGCTATGGAGTTTCACAATATCTATTTGACCATGAAAATTAACTATGTCACCGTAAAATGGTGGTATGAGAAATGGACTAAATTACCTACACTTGTAAAAGTATGTTTTTAAAATTTGCAAGGAAAAAAACGATTTTAAAACGCCGAACAGTGTGTTTTTATGTATATATATATTTTTTTTTTGTAAAACTCGCATCTCTACTTCTTCAATTTCTCCCGGAGAGGATTACCTGTTGCTAAATATAAAAGGTTCGGGTTTTCATGATGAAGGTGATTATCAACACCTCAAAAGATGAAATGCACGCCACTGCTATTGATATTACATAAATTCCGCGAGAAACGACAGTATGTCCCAGAAAACTAAAAATTAGTGCGAATTCGAGGAATGTACTAAACCAGTTAGAAAAAGTATTAAAATACAATGTCTATTCAAAACCCTCACCTGAGATTATGCAAAATTCTATAAACATTCAAACAGCTCCCCTGCGAAATGTCGAAATAGGCGTTAGTGTCGCCTTCCTTGGAGCAGTCGATAATATAGTGCATGCTACAGAGAAATAATTCAATTATAGGTTAAATATGCTTCATTTCCATACTTCGTTCGAAGTTTAATTTTCTATCTAGGAGCACTCTTCCCTAAGTGGCTTCGTCATGGAAATCACGTTGGAAAAATGAGTCCTATGTCACAATTCATTTTGAAAAGAACCGGTTTTGTGACCTTATGTAAAATAGATTAAAAAAAATTAACTCTCGGGTACAGATATATTTATGCGATGTATTTTTTTGTTTTTGTTTAAAGCGTGTTTTCGGAAAGGTCTCTTTTCGGACTCTTTCTGATATCTAATGATTTTTTATTTTTTATCACCAATAAAACCACCTATTTCAATATTAAATAGGTGGATAATGGTGTATTTAGTTGATTTAAGTACCTCATAATTAAAAAAAATAACACACCTACATTCGTTGCCATTATCCGCGGACAGCGCAATAACGAATAACTCTAATTTTCAACAACTTACAGTGCGATATTAATTGCTTGGCTTTTCCTTGAAGCCAACCGGTTGACGGGGGCGCGCCGCTGTGTGGGTTCGCGACCGGTAATCGATACCTGGCCCGATCAAACGTAATAATATTCAATTATTACTGTTGCCAACCAGGTGTCAACTCGGTGGCTTTCGCTCCGGCTTACAAGTCTCGCTAATGCTATTTGCCACGAATATCTCTTTCCCGGAAGACGGGAAATATCAGATCTGTCGAAGATGAAAATGTAGTAAAATAGTTAAATAACTTATTTTATATATTTATTATTTATTAATTTTCGGGAAATCGACAGTTTATATTATATTATTTTGTACATGTATTGTACACCGGAAATGAATTTTCACCTTGTAACTTTACCTTTATTAAGACAAAAAATAAATATTTATTCAATTTTATAACCGAATTACATAAAACAAAAAATCGTTTATGGCATGTATAAGAGACTTTGACTACCTACAGTAATTTAAGAAAAAAACATTACTCGTTACTTAATCAATGCGCACTCACAGCTCTCCACTACATAGCACACATACATAGTTACACATACATGTTCACATAGAGGCATACACTTACGCACTATACACATTTTTTCATACACCATTATATCATTATCTCAAATCATTCCCTAGGTAAAATATATATACGGTGTTTTTTTTTAGGTTTGGTTTTTAAACACCTGTTTTTAAACTCCCCGATTGTGTGATCGCACACCATTAGATTACTTTCTTTAGGGGAATGTGAAGTCATGGTCTATGCTCATAAACCAGAGACGTTGGACTATTTGGAAGTCAATATTCGCCGTTTTATTGCCGATATACGGCCCCGGTTGCTCGATAAAGTTGTCGAAAATTGGACTTCACGATTGCGCTTCGTTCGAGCTAGCCGTGGCACTCATAATCATATTTAAACAATAATGGCAAAAATTGTCTATTAATTGTTTTTGTGTTTAATTCGTAGAACTCCATTTAATTTTTTTTTTTTAATTTAATGTATATCAAATTTAATAATGTTATTATTAAGTTCTGCAAGTATTTTTAGTTGTTATTATTGTGACAGCTGTTTCGGCGTTTAAGGCCATTTTAAAACTGTGAATTTGATTTACATTAAATTTAAAAAAAAAATTAATAATAAATATTAAAATAAAAAAAAATAAAAAAAATAAAAAAAATGAATAAAATAAAATAAATTATTTATTAAATAAAGCCAATATCTTACACATTAAGATTATTTTAGTTTTTTTTTTCATTTTTAATTTGTATACCTCTAAAAAACACCCATAATCACTTACAAGATATTTTTTAGAGACATATCATTGGTTCCGATCATTGTAATTTTGTTCTAAAACTTTGTAAGCTGTACGCCACACATTTAATCCATGTACTGTTTTTTTTTCTAAAATAAAATAGAAGTAATTTTTTTAAAAGAAAATAGTGTGCAGTTCTAATTCAGGTGTTAATTGAAGATGTCCACACATATTAATCACAATATACCATAATAACAGTGACTAGATAATTCAACACACGTATGATTCGGCTCACTGTTTAAAAGCGATGTAAAGTCATTAAAAGTACGAAAAAAAAAGTGAAATCATAATCTAACCTAACCTAATTACCCAATGCATACACAGAGTGTTAAATGGCGTACCTGACTTACTTTAACCAGTGATTCCTGACCTTATTTGGAGTAAAAAAGGAAATGACATGTTGGGCTCCTGTGACATACGTTAAGCAGTTCTGTGATTCTGCTTTTCTCATATGCGGTAATCTAATTCTATTTACATTTATGGTATCATAATCGTGTACATTTTTATCATATTTTATGTATCCATAAATTATTTCGGTATTTTGCTATTCAGATTTTTTTTATTTAACACATTTCATATAACAGTCTCTTTTTTATTGGGCTCCAATCAAGCTCTCTTGTCTCGTTTGATTGATACTTGTATATTTGCCTTTCTCATTATTTTCATGTTTGCCTTACATCTCATAGCTCTGTTTTGAATAATTTCTAGTTTGTTTAGATTTTCTTCATCGGTCAAATATAATATCGTAGAGCAATAATATTCCAAATGTGGAGCAACTATAGTTACATAAATTACTTCTGTACTGTTTCTATTTAGTTTATTTCTAAGTTTTCCAAGAAAATGTATCTTTTTTTATACCTTTTTTTAACATTTATTCAAAATTTGTTATGAAAGTTAGTTTTGAATCCAATAATACACCTATTTATTTAATTTCATCTACTTTTTCAATATATTCATCATCAATCGTCAAATCTAACCCTATGTTATCCGTTTTATTGCCTAATATATTTTACTTCGCTCACGTTCAGTTACGCATTCTGTGGCAAGAATCATATTATTATTTTAGGGCGATACCTTTTGTAATATCGATACATCGGTTCAAGTTACACATCCGAAAAACGACTTTCGAGTTATTAGTTATTAGTGTTATATTACCATCATTGGATTTGTCAGGCTGAGATCTATGTATATATGTGATCTTTCCACTGCGTAATAACTATTATTCCATGCTATTGCTGAGATTATTATAACCTTGCATTTCAAGTCAGTTATTACCTTTTTGAATTCGCATGCTAGCTATACCACAATTTTTTGCTTTTTTTTAAATATCTATTGTTTTTAACCTGTCGTAAAACCTTTGTATTTTCCAATTTTATTAAAAATTTAAAACGTGAATACCTCAATTTCATATAATTGAACTTATGAGTGTCCTGAAATGATATGTCAATTGTTTAACATAACCATCGAGTGTGGACAAGTAATAGGTTTTCGAAGGGTTTTGTTCAAAATCTTGTTCGCCGGCTGCTATATAAGTCAAACATAAAAACGCGTAATAGTATTCGGACTCATAAAATGAATACATTTTAGGTACCTGTGTGCTAGTTTTGGATGATGTTATCACGTGATATTAATGTAGTTTTGTCCATGATCAATATTTTTTTATAATTAATAAATTAATACGAATAATAAACTAATTAAAAATTACTTTGTAATCACCACTATATTAATATGTACATATCAACATGTTTCGAAAGCGAAGCTTTCCTCATTGGGAAATACAGAATACTAAAAAATAATAATGTCAAGTATGGACAAATGATAAACATAGAACACAACAATGTAAGAATAGACAAATTACATACATGAACAACAACTGATTAAAGTAGGTAAGTAATTAATGAAAAATTAAAAAAAAAAATAAATTATAAAACATTTATTAATAATGACGCCACAAAGTGACTACAAATCTATTGAAAATATTATAACTAATGTTAGGATAGTGAAACAAAAACATATTTGAAGTTTTTAAGTTTTTCTTCTGGCGAGGACCAAAAAGTGTTTAAAATGTTTTTATTTTTTTTTATTTTTTATCTTTAATGTCATCAGTATTCGAATGCGCCGCTTTAAGACCTCTGACGTATCCAAATTCTTGAAAAAGGCTTTGACGACCCATCCCGTTGTACAGCGAATATGGTATCTGTCTTGTTTGAATATTCACAGTACAATAAGCATTCACACTTGCCGCATCAATGGTCTAACGGCTCAGTGTAATCTGCCTCTTAAGGCGGTTGTCTTCCCGGGGGTCGTAGTGTTGGAGGAGTGGAGTAGTGGCGGAGCGGGGCGTATGGGTGGAGGTGAGGAAGCCTAATAAGCCGCCTTCCTTCTAGGTGAGGAAGCAATGTGCTATAAATGGCAAAATCCCCTTCCATATCCCCAACCCATTGCAAAAACTTTTATTTCATTCTTAAATCTAAGAGGGAACCTATGATTTATGAAATTATTCTTATTTACTCAGTTTGCTTTATTATTTCTGTACAACTTTTGGTCTCCAAATTACCACATAAATAAAATATTGAAAATACGATTCTTCTTCTATAACATAAATACGTTTATCAATTGATTATTTTTATTTTTTATGTTTAGTAATTTTACCTTGCAACAAATATCTTAACATTCAGATTGCAGACTGACATAATTTTTTTTTTTTTTTATAAATTACATAGTATTTTGCGCGAATATAAATTAGATTTTAAAACATAGAAGTCGCTTGAAAAATGTATTTAAATTATGTTAGGGTAGCGGAGTTTCATATTCGATCACTTTGCCAATTATGCTCGTAGCGTAACTTTTTTGAATCTGAACGTAAAACTTACGCAAGAATTTGGTCGCTAGCTGATCTGTATTGGTAAGTAAAATACTCATACTTCCTTTCTTCATTCCATCGACGGTTCCTTTCCACGACGTTTCTTATTTGTCGTTTCCACATTGGTTCTAGCACTATGTACTGGGACATAAAAAGTGAATAATGTCTTTTGTAGATTTCCTTATAATGTATACTCCTCATTAAAGCGATGCAGGTTCGCCTGCCGTTTCTTCACTTCGCAATAATAGATCGTCCTTGTCTATACTCAACACCGTCATGTTCTGTCTTACGGGAGGTCAACGCCCCCTCGGTCTAACCCAGTTTCCTATATATCGCAACTGCCGAATGACGGTATCTAGGCATTGTGCTCTCAGGTACGCCCACCGTAGCAAATTTCGCTTACCTGTACAAATTTAATTAGTCAATGCCGCACTGTTTCCTTGTGGTAATGTTGTTTAAATAAGTCAAATAATACATCTCACTTTACTTTCTATGAAAGTAAGATTTGACTTAGAAAAAGCATCAACAGGCAATGAATGATGACCCCGTGGCGAGGGTTTAATATGAATGACTCTGAAGATAGAGGTCGCGGGTTCGAAATCCAGTGGGCGCAAATGAGTTTATTTGTACTTTTTTTTTAAATCATACCTAAATTATGTTTTTGCGATATTAAAGATTCTAGTTGTTACATTTGTTTTAGAATTTAAAAGACGTTTAATTAAATCAAATAATTTCAATAACTTATTGAAGATTATAAACGTCATTGTAATATTTAATCATTTAAGAAGATAATATTAACAAATCTCAATGAAACGTGAAACAGAAAAGGACACAGCAAATAAAAAGACAACGATCACATTATTTTCTGTGTCTTTTTTCGCGTCATGTTTAATTGATATTACTTAATCTTATCTTCTTAAATAATTAAATATTACAATGAGATTTATATGATTTAATAAGTCATTCCAATAAACTGTATATTCATTCTAGACTTCGTAGAAAAATTAATAGATATCCCATTAAAAAAATCGGATAGATGTATCCCACACACTATCTAGGTTAAAAATATATTCGGGTAGAACTTTGCAATCACACATGAGATAGCGGCCAAAAATATGGGAATTAATTGGGGATAATAATAATAATTCTCAAATATGAGATCGATAAAAATTAAAGAAAATTATTAGACGCCAATCCCGGTAAGACTAAAGGATCTGAGTTCGAGTCCCAGTTGCGAACGACCGTTGCCCTTTTTATGTTGTGTATTATTTTCTGTTTCGTGTTTCATTGATATTTATGAATATCATCTTCTTCAGCGATTAAACGTTTAATTTAACACGGTTTCGGTATTTATTATTTCCACGTTTACCCTTACGACGAAATTGTTGGTAATTTAAACTTGTTCTATCCTAAAGTAATTAATATTTGCAGTTCTGAGATTCGTACTTACATCAATACTATTTTAAGCCCAGCCACACGAAGTCATACTGATAAACAACTCAACAGAATTCTGATTGAATCTCAAAATTCGTCTCTTTAGAAAGTCATATCCATAAATATATAATGGAGTTGAAAACCTTATATCAGGAATGGCCTGAAGTGCCGACAATCTAAAAATATTCATTTTTTATTCACACTTACTTTTCATGTAAGTATTTAGTACTAGAAGTTACTTTTTTCCATTTTTTTTCGTAGTTATTCTCCGACTTTGCTCAACATTCAATACTTTATTTTCGAAATATCTTATCTTACTGACGAAAGTATGGAATAATATGGCAAAATTAAGTAAATTGAAATCAGAATTGAAGATGCGTCAAGTACAAGTTGTGTTATTTCATTAAAAACCAAATAAAGTATATTTTCCCCACGTTCCAGGGGGGAAGATACTCTCAGTATTGCACCGGAGAAAGACCACCAGAATCGTAACGTTGCTTGAAATGACTTCAGATCTGAATATCCAGGTACTTCCCAACCTCTGTCCCATCTTCTTCCCTTCCCTACTGCCTGCAGCCTTACAACATACCCTAATTGGGGATTCCATAGTCGTACTGGCTCCTGGCTGTTAGGAGCAGTTGTTACTCTTGTACGGTATTCTCAAATTAATAAATGAATGCAGTTTTGTAGACGTTTGCAAAAGATTCTACATTTCTTTAAAAAAAACAAAAAAAGAGCTACTAAATGCATTACTATGTAGCGATTACTTGTTATATAATAATAATTGGACCATTTCTATAGCGCCGCTTTTGTGAGAAATCACCTCAGGGGCGCTGTACAAATATTACTTCCTATTCTTATATTACGTCTATTCTACGAATTTATTTTTATTTTTTATTTTTTTGTACATTTATTTTCTCTTTTTGGACAGGCTATCATTACACATTATTTATAGATCATATAAAGAGATGCAGTTATTTTGAAAAAGAACATATCTTCTTCAATATTGTTACAATATAGATATGTACAAAAAGGGGTAATTTTGTTTTCAGCTGTATCTAAACCTCCGGTACCAAAAGACCACAATATTATTATTTGAAATATCGGCAGGCCGTATTGGCAATATCGTGTTAATGCCTGGCATAATGGGAATAATACATCAGCCCTTACGATGCCCGTGTACTTCGGGCTGCGTAGCCTCCTTGTTTAATTAATGGCGCACATAATACGGGCTGAAGTGCCGTCTGGAGCTAATCGAATTAATCAACTTAATTACTGCTTACTTTCGCAGCCTTCGGTGAATTGATTGGCCTTTATTGGGATCAGGTGGCGCGGAAGGGCCATGTATCAAACTTTCATGCCGTAATGTGTGCTGTGAATAATTAAATCAGACCTTTTTACAGCCCCACTTTGTTTCATGATTTTGAGCACTTTAAGGCTACTCGTTTTTCTTATAATGTGTTTTGTCTGCGAAATGGCTGTACTTTTATAGAGAACTAGTTGATGTGTACCTAGCCTTGCTCGGAATATTTCACTTGTCATCAGGGTGCCATAATTGATTTGACAGCGAAAGTAACTATCTCCATATAAAGAAACATTCATTTGAATATTTTATTTCATTCCAAACGTTTATTTTTTCAAAATATGTCTAAATCATTAAGTTATTAAGTAGGTACCTACTGGTGTTTTCCATTTTGAAAATATTCTACCCAAAAAAACCTTCTTCTTTTCAATATGAAATCTGTGGCTAACCAGAGTAACTAATCTATGGGCTAACCTAAATAAAATATGGCGGTTTCAATGTTTTTCATACAAATTTTAAAACGTTATAGCAACATTTTACGTATTGGATTTCATTCAAACTACTATCTAAACCTTCCCGGCACTAATAAAAACAAACTATGCCATTTTCAGCAAAACAGTATAAAATATATTAATATCAACACAATATTTAACATATTTTCTTGCAACACTCTTTCATTCATTTCGATCTTCTCATTTAATTACTGTTTACAATATCAATGACTATATTTCTGTTTTTTTTTCTTAATTTTTTCGGCCATTGAGTTACATTATTTTAATTTTCCCTTCAAAATATCATTAATCTATAAAATTTATAAAATTCCTGTATACTTTTTTAAATATTTTATAATTTGTTTTATTGATATATAATTATGCATATTCGTAATATTTATTATATTCCAGACAAATTTTAATTTGTTCCACGTGTTATGTTTTTAGTTTAGCATTATGTTTTTGGACTACTTTTTTGTTCGTACTTTTAAAGAATTTATGTCACTTTTAAAAAGTGTGCCAAATCATACCGTTGCGTCGGTCACAATGTATCTCACAGATTTTTTAAAAGTAATATCGTACGTAGCGTTGCACTCCACCAATCCGTCCGCGATGCTGAAGTAAAGCTGAATGATTGTTAGGAAGGTTGGGAAGGGAGCAACTAGTCCGATATATTCCTGGTAGATTAAATTTGGAAACATACGCCCCTTGTATATGGCATATACATTGCGACCAGCGAAGGGTTAATAGGTGGCGTTAAAATGTCGACAATTTAAAATGATGCGAATTGTCGATTTGATGGTCATCCAATATGATGGAGTTTGAAACACTCCAAGCATTATTTTTTCTTATCATTCCAACAGCCATCTCAAGTGTTATTATTGCTCTTTTCCTCGCTAGTCCAACACCTCATTTTGTATCCTTTACGTCCAAGGCTATCCTATTGTAATATTTTTTTCTAAAACATATCTTCATTGTCCATCACCAGTAACTGTTATCTTCACACGGACATCACTCGTTACAAGATAACTAGATACCTTTTACAGATAATTACGCAACCTCCCTTAATTTGCAGCAAAGTTTAGTTAATACGTGATTTCCTACCGTAAATACTTCACAACTCCACGGATAATGTATCCCTCGGAACCTTCCCAGGCCTGAGACTGGATTTAGGAAACCCTCTCGAGCTTTCGGCGAGGCCTGAACGACGCTCTTACCTACACTTCCTGTAATATATGTAGGGAGATATTACACTCGAGCCATAATGCTTGGGATGAGTTTACACCTTCTAATTCTGCTTCTCATAAGCTCTAATACAGGCCGCAAGGCGTTTTGTTTGCTGTATTCCTTAATTAGTACACTTATTCAGGATGTTCGGTAAGTAGTGGACAACTGTGGATAGGAGACCTCAGAGCCATTCCGAAAATGGAATATCATATTTTGTAAAAGTCCCACGGTTTTCAAGTTATTTGCTACTCTCGCAGGATAATCCCGAGGTTGAAGGTTTTGCTCGCGTGTGGCGTGGAAAGAAAGTAGTTGATATTTTTAAAAAAAAATCGTGACCAGTTGACCGTATTCCCTTTTTTTTAGCTAATTTTGAATAAAAATTAATTCTGTGATAATGGTACTCATTCAAAAAAAATGTATTATCTCTCTTCCTAAAACGTAAATAGCATGTGTGATATCATTTCAGAATCTATATTAAACGACTTTTAAACCAATTGGTCAACCTATCCTTAATAAATAAAAATTGTCCACGAGAGCGCAAACTTGGGGGAAAAATTGATCAAAACGAAAATAGTAAAATTAAAAAAAAAAACTACAACAGCACTAATTATTATTATTTTTATTGAAATTTAATACATTTTAATTCAATTTACAATACTACAATACTCTTTTAAGCAATGCTTGTATAGATAATGCAGAGTAATATATTTCTGATAGCACTACTATAAAAAAAAACAAATTCTCCAAATTTCTTCATTTGTGACCATGGCACTGAAGAGATTAGACTCGGATGTTATTTTGCTTGGATTATCAACATCAGTAATAGCCATTGCAGCTGTCAGTGCAATGCCAAGTTTTTTTTGTGTTGAATACGGAGGCATCGTGCATCATGCGTATGCTATCGTTGACGTTCGTATTATTGGAGCTGATGACCTCGATTTAGAGCTAAATCTATCTCCAAAAGAGCTTAGTTGGCAACACTACTGACTACTGCTAGAAGCTCATATGACTACTACTGGTGAGACCTACCGTGTGGAGTGTGGACTGTAGAAGCAAAAAGCAATTTCTGCCTAGCCGCCCCGCTATTGGGAAAACCACTTGTGTGGAAGGTGCTTAGATCTTCGTGAGGGGGATCACGCCGAAACTGCCGGCAGGATCAGGATCCCGCCAACAGCGTGAGCGGGATGAATTCCGAACCAAGGCTTACCAGAGTTCAGCGATGATAGACGCGAAACGCGATAATGATAACTTATGATAATAGAAACAAAGGAAATATGGCACAAGCGTGCAATACTTCCTATGTTTCAATCAATTTGTGGCCAATCTGTAAGGACCATCAAAATGGCGGAGCCAATAGCTTCGTATTGACTCCGCTTGGCGTGCGACGCATTACCTAGACAAGTGCGAGCAATTATTAATACCAATAAATAATTATAGTTATTTGGGTTACAATGAAATTATTATTTTTGTAATCGATAAATGTACAGTCCAACTTA
This sequence comes from Halesus radiatus, assembly GCA_022606495.2. NCBI lineage: Eukaryota > Metazoa > Arthropoda > Insecta > Trichoptera > Limnephilidae > Halesus > Halesus radiatus. The sequence continues at coordinate 81,619 of JAHDVE020012079.1, forward strand.
AAGATTTATAACTTTGATAACTTTAGTGTTATTAAAAAAAAAATTATAATACATCCTTTCATTAAAATTGTATACCCGCTCATCTCAAAACAGGACTGTCCTAGTGGCTAATGTTTTTATTTTTATTTTTTATTTAAAAATAAATAAATAGAATAAATGAATGTTGATGCAAAGGCTCGCAATATTATTATTGATTTCGTTTGCCCTTTTGACTTCTAAATTTTTTTTTTTTTAATGTATTAAATATAAATAAAAGCTGCCTTGAACGCTAACAGCGCGGTGTATGGACTGTGGACAGGAATAATGAAAGCTACTAGTTTGGCATGTAGGTGGAAATAAAAACATGGTGCCGCTGTGCATAGATGCGATTTGCAGTAGTATGGGTGTAAATTATTAGCGACACTTTTATGCACGCGGTTTAATACTAATAATGGTTTATGGTCCATCTCCCTTGTTTCCTTTATCCGGGGTGTCAATTTAAGAAAATTTCAAAAGTACAAATAACTCGAAAACCGTGGGACTTGTGCTAAACATAATGTTTCATTTTTGGGGTCGCCCATCCACAGTTGAAAGGTTATCCACTACTTACCGGACACCCCGTATAAGGTAGATACTTTAATAATTAATCAGTTAAATGACCATCCCTTCACACCTGTATGTACCATGACCTACGCAAACATTAATTTGTATGTGTACAGTAGAATCATTTTAAAGAAATTCTTGTTAGTGTTGTACTGTATCGTGGGACTTTTGCGGAGTAGGGGAGAATTGCGGGCGGGGGTTCTAAACTATTCCGAACTAATTTGAACCAATATTGTTGTCCATCACTACTCAGTTTAAATGATTTACCTTGACGTGCTTGTTTCAAATACTTTTTATCATGTTTTTATATAAATTTTTTTCTATCTACCTAGTACTTAAAAACTACATTGTCAAATGGAGACTTTATTGAAGAATCGTAATTGTGCTGGAATTATAATGTACGTAATGTACTTGATTGAAAGCGCAATACGTATTTCTTTTAGCAAATATTTTTCAAAGTCTGACACCCCGAAGGAGTAACCATAAGTTACATATACCGGGGTAGGAAAGTGTTAGGTAACCCCAACTTACCTAAGTCTAAAGATGAAGAAGATAGTGTATTAAGGATAACTAATATTTACAACAACGTAATCCTTAATTGATTATGGATATAAGCGCCCTTGAGGTGATTTTTCACAAAAGCGGCGCTATACAAATCATTCAATTATTATTAATTGCATTTTTAATCGTGGCTACCTTATCAGACACAAGAACTCATGTTTTCTGATAAGGTATACACGACCAAGAATACCCTTTAATTTTTTTTTTGTTAAATACTTGTAATGCAACATATAAGAAATAAAAAAAGTTTTTAAAAAAATTTTCAATAAAAAAGAACGCTTTAAATGACAATTCAAGCAATTCTATGCGGCACTCCAAATAACAAAAACAAAAAAATTAGGAAGAAAATGGTAATGATAAAATTTGTTTTTTTTTTTCGATTTAGTCTTCTAGCGAGAAAAAGTCACCAGTCATCACTGCTTTTCAAAAATACTTATAGTGATTTAAGAGACGATTTTTCTCGAACATGCTTTCTTTCCAGAAGGATGCAAATATTTTTTAAACCACTTTTAAATATCTAGGGTTTCCTTAAAATGTTATTTCTGGTTACTCCTCCTACCCCATTATTTAGTCCGACAATTTTGGCATTTCCATAGTCCCACTGGTTCTGGATAGTTGAAAGTTGTGACGTTCCACTTCTTCATTTCATTTTCCGGTAAAGTAATAATAATTTATAAGTATGGCTGCTATGAATTTGTTTTAAAAGGCCCTCTTCTCCCTTAAACCTGTATAAGTTTGAAAACTTCATTATACCTCGAGTTTCCCCGAAGTGGAATTAATTTTGTAAGGGAAAACCCAAACTCTAATAGTTTTCTTTTCATTCTGGATCTGTACAAGCGTTTCAGACATCTTGTTTTGAAGAGTTTTATTCACAATGTACATAGTTACTTAATTTAATTTATTTGCTATCAGTTATAACACATCCGTGTCATTCAGTAGCGTACTTGAAAAATAAAATGTGAAAAATCTATTTCAAAAATTGTAATTGTTAATAAAACTTCTCAAAACAAAGTGTCTAGAAATTAAAACATTGTTTTTTTTTTATTCAATGTAAATCAAATTTAATAATGTTAAATAAAATATATTAAAGGATTTAAATAGATATCTCCGTACCATGTTTTCGTGAAACCGTTTCTTTACACACATACTCGTATAACTCTTATCATAATATTACACCAGAACAAATATTATGTACTGCCAAATTAAGACTCGTGGCTCCTTTACCAGACACAAGAACTCCTCTGTTCTGATTAGGTATACACGACCAAGAATACGCTTCACTGAAATATTTTATATAATACTTTTAATACAACTCATTAGAAATAAACAAAAAGTATACCTATTTTTTTATAAACCTCGCAAACCCTTGAAAAATGACAAATCTTATTTTTGTTCATTGTGCGCTTGTATATTTAATATACATCTCTTTACTATAATATTTTCTTGAATATTTCGCACCAATAACCATTCACCCTGTATATTTTTTGTTACATATGTTTCATTGAAAAATCGGTTAATCGTAATAGAAATGATATAATAGTTTTTTTTTTAAACGTACTTTTCAGAAATAAGTAAGCAAGCTTATATGAGTGTTCGTTTTACTCGAAGCGACGTTGTATAAATAAAAAGCTTTCTTTAAACAGCTTTTGTTTTTTGTTGTTACTTTTGTAAGGTTTTCCCAAAACTTTAAGGAAGATAAAAGCTTCCCTCTCCACAAAAGGAGCCTCCATCGGAAGAACGTTTCAGTTTGTTTGACTCAACCAGAGATTAAAAAATAAATATTTGCCAAGTGCTTTGAATTTCTTGAAAAATATTTATCTAACGAATTTCAAATTATCAGCGTAAACCAACTTTTAAACCGGTTTAATTTCATACCTCTAATCCAACTGTGTCACCACTAAGCCGAGAATCGCTAAAAAATATATGGCATCCATTTCAAAAGGTCTGTTGTGCTTTTTAATGATGATTTCGATGGCCGCATTTAGAATTTACGAATGATTCGCACCCAAACACGTTCGAACGATGAAATATATTTCGTCGAGAAATTTAAACAAGCATTTTTTTTAAATCTTAGAAATACCGGTTTTTTATATACGAGTTCCTAATTGTTAAATATAAAAAAATAACTAACTAACCATCACGCCGTTTCCCCGCAGGGGTAGGCAGAGAGGACGGAGCGCCAAAAAACCCGATCTTGGGGTACACTTCTTGCTTCATTCACATTCATACAACGCCTCATGCATTCTCTTCTGTTATTCCGACTTCTGACATGGCCCGACTCGAGTATTTGATTCACTAGATCGTGCCATGTATTCCTCGGGCGTCCCCTGAGACTTCTTCTTGCATTCACATTCGCGTCATATATTCTCCTTACACTCCTTTCTTCGTTCATTCGCTCTACATGCCCAAACCATCTAAGCGTCCCTTTCTTAATCTTGCTCACTACGCTTACATCAGCCTTGAATTCTTTACGAATCTCAACATTTTTCACACGATCATACATGGTTTTAACACACATTCGTCTCGGAGATCTCATTTTTACAGCATTCAGTCTACTTTCATCCTTCCTCTGCCAGTTCCATGCCTCACTGCCATACATCAGGGTTGGTATCAGCACTCCATTGTGGACTGCTAGCTTCGCTTCTTTGGACAACATTTTGATTGCGCCAACCGCGATCAGTCCTCCGTTTATTTGTTTAGAGATAGAAATAGTCGTTACAAAGCATTACTTTCGCTGTCATATATTATCCTTACACTCCTCTCTCCTAAAATAAATATATGAATATATTAATTAACCATGTAGGTACATACGAGGTGTGTTCAAAAGAAAAGGTGGATTTCGAATTTTTTCGAAAAGCATTTATTTATTCATCAATATCCATTTTCTCCCCTTCAAAGTAATTCCCCTTAGATATAATGCACTTATGCCAGCGCTTCTTCCAATCCTAGAAACACTTCTGGAATGCGCTTTTCGGTATGGCCATCAGCTCGTTCTTCGATTCTGACTTTATATCATTAATTGTGGCAAAACGCTTTCCTTTCATTGGTCTCTTCAGTTTCGAGAATAAGAACAAGTCGCAGGGAGCCAAATCTGGTAAATACGGTGGTTGAGGCATGATTACGGTGTTGTTTTTGGCCAAATAATCACGAACAAGCATTGATGTGTGGTGAGTTGGTGCATTATCGTGATGCAAAATCCATGATTTGTTTTTCCACAATTCTGATCGCTTGAGCCGTATTGCTTCACGCAAACGTTGCATAACTTCCTTTCAGTATTCCTTATTAATCGTACGACCTGTTGGCAAGAATTCATGATGCACCACGCCATTGTAATCTAAGAAAACAGTGAGCAAAACCTTCACATTTGATCGAACTTGTCGTGCTTTTTTCGGTCTTGGCTCTTCTGGCCGCTTCCATTGGGATGATTGGGCCTTAGTTTCAACGTCATAACTATATACCCACGTTTCATCACCAGTTATGACCCTTTTGAGCAAATCTAAATCGTCCTCGACGTCATTCAACAACTCCTGAGCAATACTAATGCGACGTTGCTTTTGCTCAAAATTTAGCAATTTCGGGACAAACTTCGCTGCCACACGTTTCATGTCCAAAACATCCTAGAAAATTGCATAACATAAGCTGATTGATAAGCCAACATCCTCTGCAACTTCCCTAATAGTGATTCGACGATTTTCCAAAACCATTTTCTTCACTGTTTCGATGTTTTCTTCGTTTGTTGACGTGGTTGCAACTCCAGGACGCTCATCGTCATTAACATCTTCTCGGCCTTCTGTAAAGCCCTTGTACCACTTATAAACACTTTTTTGTGACAAAGTAGACTTGCCGAATGCCACAGTAGACATTTTAAGTGCGTTGGAGCACTTTATTCATTTTTAACGCAAAATTTAATACATATTCTTTGATCCATTTTTTTCAAAAGTAAAAAATCGAAGAACACACAAAAACGTGACTAACCTTTCCAGTTGTTAAAAACAAACCACAAATCTAAAATCGCTGATAATGCTAACATATGATAAACATATGTGGACCAACATAACAAAAAAAAATTCGATGATCGAATTTACACAGCCCGCGAAAATTCAAAATTCACCTTTTCTTTTGAGCACACCTCGTACATTGGTGTTTTCAATATAGTTATTATATATGTTTATCATATTTTAATATTGCTTTTCCAATAAAAGCATTTACTTGTGGATGGAGGAGGAGTGTACAATAATGCAGTAATATGTTAATAGTTAAATTACATTTGGTACATGTATTTCATATAATGTGCAGTAGTTAGTACATTGGAGTTTAACAATAGAAAAAAATATATAAATAAATGTCGCGTATCTAGAGACATTTATAATAAGTGGAAGTATTATATCCAAACAAAGATAATGTTTGTTTAAAAAAAACGTAATATGCGCCTATTTAGAAAAAAAATAGGAAATAAAAAGTATTTATTTGACTAATTTAAGTGGAAACAGTTTTTTGATAAGGATGTCTTTAAAATATTGTCACTAATGCTTCTGATTTCTTCCGGAAAATTATTAAGAAACACTTTCTTCTGTGTATAGTGGTGTTGTGCAAAAGAAGTACGTACCTATTTAGTTTTACGCATGAGAATATATTGTATATATTAGTCTAGTACGATTTTCAGTTATGCATGAATATTTGCCGTTTTCTTTCATAATTTGTGGATTTGAATTTTTCACAAATAAGTCTTTAAATTTTTCAAAATTTCTTTTATTATTATCACCCTCTGATTTTTGCGGGCAACCCCAAAAAATAATGTACAAGTTCTTTACCAAGTTTATGGAAAAAAATCATTTTTATTAGAAATTTGTCGTATTTTTTTATTATCTTAAAATAAAATTATTGTTTTTTTACTTAAAGTAGACACAGCTCTTCAGTCTTTATGGACTGCACGCCACTGGTGTTTATTGGTCATACCTAAATAGGCATGAACTTCCAAACCATTCTTTATTATTTTTCCCATCCCCGCTCCCAGACTAATAAAATACCCGAATTGCTGATGCTACAGTTCAACTGGCTCTGAGCAGTTGGGACTCTTCTATGGTATTCACATTAAGTTAAACCCCCTATGACCATTCTTATTAATCTTAAACCCATTCAACTCTTATCATTTTTCTTCCCCTTGTAAAAACGGTGGATTCAACCCAAAAGATTCAATCTTTTGATTATCCCTTAACAAACATTCTTTTTTTATTTGTACAAAAAGTTTTTACTACACAAGAAATCCGTTTTTTTACCACCCCCTTTCGTCCTTCACATTACAAAGCATAAGAGTGCTACATGTTACAAGGCGCCCGTTCAAAATTGAAGTGTTTACACTTGTCATTTATTTCGTAATATATTTTTTTCCAGAAACCCGTTAAACACACAACACACATTAGCGTTCAAGCGAGTGGTTTTCGTTCACTTCTTCCATTACGTTAAATAATATGAAAAAGCATGTTCGCATTTCCAACAAGTGGTGAAACAAATCTCGTGAAATATCTGAAAACGTATCGAAGGGAAGTTTATAAAGCGATTAAATTTTCTTTCGATACATCCTTTCTTGAATAAATGTATCGGTTAAATGAAATCTTTTTAAAAAAATGATAAAACCTACGACTTTTTTATGCGTGAAGATAATATTTTCATACTTGAAAATGGAAAGGTAGTACAGTCCTATACCTTAAAATCATAAGTGATCAAATACATCCTAGAAAAAGTGCGAGAAAAAAATGTGTTTAATTTTTATTATGGCAATTATTTATATATTTTATAATTTCTTCAAACTTTGAGGCGTCATTATTAAAAAACGAATTTAAAAATACACTTAGTATTCACCTAATAATAATTTGGTGAATATTATGTATATTTTTAAATCCATTTATTTATGTATTTACTTATTTATTCACTCCTAGAAGGCTTTTACATATTGATACATTTATCACATAGTCGTAGAAAGGATTATGATAGTATAGTGTACACACAATAATAATTAGAATTTAATAGAAGTTAGTAGGTACAATATAAGTAATGAAAAAACAGTTTTACCTGTGGTTACATTATATCTACAGATTATATAAAAGAGTATAACAAGTAGCTTAGCGCATAATATAATAATATAAATATTTTTTTTAAAGTAAGAAGGTAGAGACTATGGAAGTAGCTAGTTACAGCGCAATAGGTAGGTAATGGCTTTTTAATTATTAAGATGTTCTAAAACATGAACAGTTGTAAAGCGTGTTTACAATACAGCAAACCTTTATTGCGCCCGATTGGGTAGAAACATAATAAATACAACTATTAAAAAGTTGCACATGAAAAAACATAATAAATTCAATAAAATATTTAAATAAACTGATTTTTAGCCTAGACACAGTGCTGTAACGGTAAACATCAATTGAACTAGTATACTCATTACCAATTCTGTGCAATCTTTGAATGGGAGAGTTCTCTAAATAATTATTTGAAACGCTGGATTATTATATAGAACCGTCCTGCCTCGCATTGCGGGTAGGTACACGCACGGTAATAAGGCTCGTTAAATCCAGGGGGTCCAATCTGCCATTCGCTATTTTGAAGAGACATACTAAATCGCTCACTGTGCGCCTTGATGATAAATCGGTTAAGTTAAGTAGGTCAATTATCTTCTCGATTACAATGTATAACGTGTAATAAAAAAATCGAAGAAATTTATGCTGCACTATCTCAATTTTTTGTTGATGAATCTTAAAAAGTGGAGCCTATACTGTCGAATTATACTCTAAATTACTTCTCACTAACCCAGTATATAGTAATTTAAAGGAGTTAATTAATTTGAAATCTTTCACCGTCCTCAAAATAAATCCCAAACATTTCAACGCCTTAAGAGGAATGGCTGCGCGCGCGCCCTGTTTCATACAAAACTCATTTTTGGATTCGAGGCCAAAATACCCAGCCAAAGAATGATTTTTTTTTCACTTAAAGGCATAGTAAATATCTAGTATAGATTAGAAGTGTTTATTTTTGTTTTCAATGATGAAATAAACGTCAATTTTTCATGATTTCAGAGGCAACTTAAACAATTATTTGCGGGTTTACTGTATTTTTTTTTAAATTATCATGTTTGCTATGTAAATATGATTATACAAAATAAAAATAAAAAAAATATCTTAAAAATAAAATATTTTTCTGGTCGATATTTTAAATTGTGTTCCGCAAATTTGTGTCCCAACGGAAATTGGACGTTTTTAATCTAAATTTAGGTCCATCACATTGCTTAATTTATCACTTTTTAATTTTTATTTTGATATTTTATTATATTTTGATAGTAGACAGGACAAAACTTTTTTTTAAATCACCATCAGCCCCTAAAATAATTGGTAAAATTGCCTCTGAAATCGTGAAAAATTCGATTTCTTTAATGGCCTTTATTCTGTAAGTTCAAAAAAATAAAATAATTCCGTACTAGATATCTTGACGATAATAAATATAATTAGATTTATCTGAGTAAGTTTTGTATGAAATAGGCCGAGCAGCCGTTCCTCTTATTAGTTATTTCATTTATGTGCGGAACAAAATTTACTTTTATGTCAAAAATTATGCCTAGGTCTTTTATTTGCTCAACTCTTTTTATGTGAATGTTGTTTATGCTATATTGATAGATGATGGATTTTTTAATTCGAACAAAAGTTTGGCATTTTTCTATATTCAGGAACAGTTCATTACGAATGCAATACTCTTGTGGCCTCACGAGATTTAACTGCAATACGTAACAGTAATTGAGATTAGTAATAATTTTATATATTTTAAGGTCGTCAGCGAATAGGATTATCATAACTCCATCAAAAACACTAATTATATCGTTGATAAAAAATGAAAATAAAACTGTTCACAAATGTACCCCTGTGGAACACCGCTGAGATTTCAAACTGGAATGAAAAGTGTGAATCGAGTTTAACTGATATTTTTCTTTTGTGTAGGTAACATTCAAACCATCTCAAAATATTTCCGGTTATTTCAAGGGTACATAATTTGTACGAGACTTTGTCTTCTAAAAATCTGTGTTCACTACGTCTATTTGAAGACGCTTGTGCATTGTATTAAACAAAAGTGCCTTATCAATCATTAAATTTGTAAGTCTGGATCTTTTTGCCATGAAACCGTATTGTCGATGAGAAATTACTTTATTAACCTCAGGCTAGGTTTAGTGAGCAGAGCAGATTCAAATAATTTCGGAAATGATGACTGAATACATATAGTAGGTCTATAGTTGGAAATTATGGAGCATAGATGGCGGCAAAATATGGTGACCAATTCCTGCACTATCATTGGCAGAAATGAATTTGACCACTTTGAAACTAAAATCAGTTGGACTACCATAATACGGTAATATGCCTAGTTTGGTAGTAGAAATCAATGTAAACGCTATAGCAAAAAGTAATAAAAAAAATACACAAAAATGACCACGTTTGAAAGTTAAATGAAGGGTGAGATTTTCTTACAATACGGATAGATTCATAATTAAATAGGCATTTCAATAAGTCTTCTAACGATGCTTGGAAGATGATTGGGAAATAAATGTAGTTGAGAATTAGTCAACGTTTTCTTATATTTTATACCATATTTTTTTGAGTTGTGTTTTTGTATCTATTTTGACGGCAAGGAGAGGAGTAGAAAGGAGTGGATGTATTGTGGGAAGGGTGACAAGCATGAATCTTCAAAACGAACAAACTAGACTTCCAGCACCTGAATTAAAAAAATAAACTGGTAAAACAAACAGCTGTCATCACTGTTCCGAAGTGTGCAACATTGATTCCCTTTCTCATCCCCTGATGCCCGCGTGTCTAAGATATAACGTTACCTACTTTCATACATATATAGTCTGGCTGGATATGGGCACTACAGTAATATTACGTTTTTTAACAATTTCTTACACCATTCATCTCTTTCGCTTAACTCCAACTTGCTGATTCCAGTGTTCGCCTTAACTGTTAAAATACGTAGGTATAAGTTCGACCTTTCTTCATAACATTTCGGGCAATTTCAGAGTTCGTCAAATGCCGGGAGATTTCTGATCAAAATGTTTGAAAAATTCCCAGAAGAAGATTCGGAGGCTGACGCCGGCCAAGTGGGACTGTAATTTACCCTTATTCAGTGTGACAGGAGAGCCCCGAAGGTGTGTAACTGTACGGGCTCCCCCCTTCTATACAACCCCCTAGATACTACTACCTTACACCACCCTATGCCACCCTACATCGCCGCTACTTGAGATTTCTTATCTGCGAGGCGGTAGGTGGAACCTTGGTTTTCTGTGAATTCTACCGCCTTTCACTTATTAGATAGTACCTAAATATTGTATATTTACTATAAAACAGATCATCTGTGTGTAGATACGCATTTTTAAACATTAATATTTTCAACCACGCGGAAAACGCTACATTAATAATTACTCTCACTTAGATTATGGGTGAAAATTTAAGAAATTATCATCTGTCAAAAAAAATTACGATTATGTCAAGTGTTTATACGTCGTACCTATAAAAAGATAATCTGTTTTCTGATTCAACAGAAACTGTCGACCGATAAGCTCCTCTGTCATGGGATGTGCACTGACTTTCCGCCTGGAATTCACAGACCAACGTTTAGAAGCAACAACTATTATCACTATTACTGGCAAAGTCATTTCCTTCACAATATTTTTATTAGTTTCAGCTTACCAAAATTAGTATGTGATTATGATTTGAGTAATAATTACGGTAAATTATAAGTATAACCTATGTAATATCAGGAATCTGTAAATATAACGCATATAGTGTAAGGATAATATCACAGCGTTTAGTCACTAGAGTTTCCTGTGCTGAGGTGACCTGAATGATTTTTTTTTCTTCATAATGTTTACAAGTAGATTGTCACTCGGTTCTCTCAGCCATGTTTTGACTTTAGTTATAAATGTATTAATTTTTGTTATTTTTTGTTTTAATGTGTCTCTGTTCAAAAGATGTATTTGATTTGGGAGAAAATAGAATATTTTGACTAATTACATTGGTTGAGTATTTACGTATGTTGGGTAGTGGAGAATTCAAATACATTTTTTTCAAAGTTTAACAATAACATAATATATCTTCGAACTTTCCATTTAACTGTTTGAAAAATTGATAAAACGCCATGTTGTTTGATCCATTTAAGTCAGTTTTTCAATGAGAAAAAAATAGTTTTTAAATCTCGTACAAAGCCGGATAGTAAAGCCAGTAAATAAAATAGTAACTTTGGGTAATCCGCATAGTATTCTCGTTTTATATCTGACGCAATTGGTTGTTTTCCTACCGAAAAGGACAAATCCAAGTACAATGATCCATTCCACCCCATCAAGCGCAGATTTTCAGGAATCGCCGTAATGTTAAATCCGTGGTTCTCCTTCGGACCGGTAGATAATACGAGCGATTCAGCCGTCCAGCGTCCGTATAAAAATTCAATTTCTCTGCGGAGATTTTTATGACAGCTATGGCGCCAGCCGCACGGGAGCGGGGGTGGGCGCCCCATACCTCCGGGAAGGTTGTATTCCCGTAGCAGAGGCTTTATATCCATTTTACCAGATTACAGACTATCACTTCCGCTCCGAGGCCTCTGACGAATTGGCCTGGCAGAATCTAAAAATCCAATTTGTTCGCGAACTTAAATCTCCGAAGTTCGCGTAAAAATAGGCTGGGAATGAAAAGTAATGATCGAATGGTATCGAAATTGTATTCTCGTTTGATTTTTGTTTATTTTTCTTCTGTTTTCCGAACGAGGAACTAAATCGCTATCTCTTTTTGCCTATTCATCTGCTTTATTAGTCAATTGGGTCTATTTGTTTTTATTTAACTTCTGAATGGGTTCGATAATGGTTATTATCGAAAATAGATTTGTTTCATTCAATGAAATTTGTTTTTCTCTTAAATAATTCGGAATCATTGGATCGGAGATGAATATTGAATAGATTTGTTTTGTTTTACAAATGCGAAGTTTATGCGTCAGTGTTATTAATTATTATAACGAAATACGCAAACCTCTTTTTTATTTTGTATTTTATTTATTATGTTTTGTTTCTTTTAGTATCGCTCTAGTGAAAAAACACCATTCGAAATCGAACAGTTGCTTATACCGTCTATGTCTGAGGCGGTACACTGGACGTTTTCCCTCTGAGAAAGCAGTCGGAATTTTCCACGGAATTCGATCTCCTGGCATTCTTAATATTTGCCCATGCCATCTCAGTTAATAATAATAATAATTGTACTACTTCTATAGCGCCGTTTTCATGGGACAATCACCTCAAGTGCACTTTTACGACTTTTTTATGAACAAAAAAGTCAGGAAAGGGAATAGCCTTGGGACAATATAGTTTCCCCGGGACCTCGGGAGGATACAAGTGCAGAAGAATAAATAAAACATAATATCAACGAACCATTCTACTTAAGTTTTAAAATTAATTAAACGTTTTTTTTATGTTCCCTGACATCAAAAAGGTTAACAATCACTGTCCCGCAGATGTATAAAAATCTAAGAAGTGTAATAACCAGTGAGACGAAACACTTTATACTTGAAACAACAACTTTCAAGTTAACATAAACCACCCCTTACAATGTTTTTTCAGGACCCATCAACTCAAAGAATAAATGTCTTTTCACCCGATTGATCAGAGGACGCGATCGTCATTACATTGAACCCAGGCGACATGTAGTGTTCATTTTCCTAGTGCAGGGGTTCTCAGCGGTCTTGTTGTCGGGGCACATTAGAGAATAGATCAAAAATGACGCTACCAAGTTATTATTGAATGCATTGTCAGAAAAGCAGTATTTGATTTTTTTTAAATAGGTGAGAGCATATTGTTTTAACATTCTTAAATTATTTTTCATAACTATTATTACGAATAAAGGAAACACAAATAAACTCAATAGTTAGATATTCGTAGTTGGATTTATTTGAAAACCATAAGCACAAAATACCAACGGCTTTTTTTACCATTAACGGCCCTCCACTATAATTGTGACCGTTGAAAAATGAATTATTAGAATGCATGTGTTTGCTAATTTTTAACAGTTCGGGATTTTAATGTTATGTTCCAATCTTAATATATAAAAATGAATGTTTGTTTGTCTGTTTTCGATTTCCTCTAAAATTACTCTACCGGTTTTGCTGAAAATAATGCAGTTTGTTCTTATTAGTGCCAGAAAGGTTTAGAAAGTAGTTTGAATGAAATCCAATATGTAAAACTGTTATAATGTTTTAATGCTATAATGTTTTAAAATTAGTATGAAAGGCATTGAACCCGCCATGTTTTATTTATGCTAGCCCATAGATATATCACTCTGGTTAGCCACAGACAACATACTTAAAGAAAGGGTTTGTTTGGGTAGAATATTTTCAAAAAGGAAAACACAAGTAGGTACCTACTTTAAAACTTTTTTTATTTGGATATATTTTGAAAAAATAAATGTTCGGAGTGAAAAAAAAATTTCAACAAATTGTTTCTATTTTTAGAGATAGAAATAGTCGTTTTTATATTTTTACTTTCGCTGTCAAATCAATTATGGTACCCAAACGACCAACAAGAATTCACAATTTCATAACATAAGTAAAAAAAAAAACAACAGAGGCTGGGTACACACCAGTTAGTGCGTAAATAATTGTCAAGTACATCGGTGTTTTGAGAAATTCGAATAATTTTTAATAACGTTGAAATTAGGGATTCACATAAATAAATGAAAGATGAACAGCATTAGACTTGATGAACTCCAATTTTTAAAAATGACGTACCTTTCTCCAACAACTTTTTCGGGATATCTGTAAAACATCATTTTAAATTTCCATGTTTCCGTGAATATTAATTTGCAATGGGCCCGCGGGCACGGTGTTTAGAACCCCTGTTCTAGGGGAATTCACTGTGTCTATTTTCGAGGAATTTCCTCCGTCTAGGACAATATCTTTTGCTATGAATTGTTCAACAGATATACATAATATAAAGAATTGAAAAGATATCGTGTTCTAGCTACACACATGTACAAGACTGCTGCTTCGTATTTTCCTTTTTTTGTATGAATTCATCTAATAAATATTTGTGTTGTTTTTCAACTCCACTGTTTTCGGAGTAGGAACTCGAAGTGTCGTTCAATTCATTCATATAAAGTGTGGTGCCTGTGATCTTAGTTGAGCCGATTGTGCAAATTGTGGAGTTTAGTTGAATAAAAAAAAATCACGTAGTTAATATTAGTTAATTCAAATAGACGTCATGGTTTTTAAAACTTAGTAAATAAACCATCTTAAATCACACCGTTTTCATCAACAAGAGTAGACAGAAGGGGTGGACCGCCACGCAGCTCTGTATTTGCACAGATTCCTTGCTTCATTCACATTCATACATTGCAGAATTTATATTAATGATTACCTGAATTGTATCCATTTTGATGATTAAATTTTGCCATCCCGTAGCGTAGTAATAAATTTCATTTTATGAAAACACATGATAAAAAAGGCTATTACGTTGACCCTGATAACTCCTTAATACCTTATATCAAATTTATACATAATTTTTCATCAATAAAATTCACCCGACTGATAGTATAAGCAATAGATTCAAAACAAATGGTTTAATAGCCATCCCATTGCTGTGAACAACCACGGCTCAGCATCACTACTTGTATGGTGGTACAATATATTATTATCCAAAAACAAAAATAATGTAGCCGAAAACCTTGAAATATGAACAATATAAAAAGCAAATTAACTCCCTGAACTTAGATAATGATTTATTGTACCCTTAACGTGTACTATTTGCATTTAAACTACTATTTTGTTATATTTTTATTTTTATTCTAAAAGTGTTTTGTTGATTTACGTTTGCAGTTATTTAGTAAGTTTTTTTAATACTCTTTCCATATCACCTACTATGCAATATTTTTATTTATTTTTTTATTATTACGTATGTAAATATTACTCCCGTAACTACGGGAACCTGGAGCTCAACTTATGGAGAGTAGAACAACAAGAAGTAAAAATAAAATCATGTATTATTTATATTTCTGTTTTAATTATATATTTTTTGTAATAAATAAATATAGTATTAAAAATTAGTTATTCTAACAGGAGGTATGTTGGAAAAGTACAACAGCTCTGAAGAAAGTGACTAAGATAGCTCAGTAATTATAACAGTCAACTGGATTTAAGCGGAATCCCAGTCCGGTACATTTTTTTAATGTTTTTTTTTTAAGTACATATTTATTTATTTATTTATTTATTTATTTGATCATGTCCATCTAGCGTTTACATGGATTTTTAGGACAGAATATAATAGGTTATCAAAAATAAGTACATAAAGACCTTAAACCATAAAGTAACGAACTTTTTTTAAGCGTTTAACATTAACTTAAATTATAAAATTAAAACAATATTATAACACAAATCATTAACGCTACATTATCAAAGCGACAATACTTAATTTTAGGATTCATCAAAGTGCTGGTGTAGATGACGCTTTACTTAATAAACGGAACCAAATATACCAAACATGTTGCCCAGATCATGCATTATATTGATTAGTGAGTGTGTACGTGTTGCAGAAAAATGTTACAATTTGTCTCGTGTTCCTCGTCGGTAAATGTAATTTAATAGTGGCGACGATGGCAGGGCTGTCGATCATTTGGTTAATGATTCAATAATACAACTGGATCTGAAATATTTCTCCTGTCCGACAGCAAATGAGGTGCAATCGATTCATCAAACTCGCATATGTTTTTCATTTGGATTCACGCTTAAAATTTACATACCTTAGAAATTTGTGCTGAACCCGTTCTATGTTGTTAGAGTGTACTTTGTATAAAGGGGACCAAATGGGTGAATTATTAATGACCAATCAGAAGAAAAAAAAATCAAATTAAACTCTTGTTTAAAAAAAACTTGCATACGTATACATTTCATACAAAAGATTTTATAAATAGAAGCAAATTAAATATTATGTACCTACCAAATTAAGAATCTTGGCTTCCTTATCAGACACAAGAACTCTGATAAGGTATACAAGACCGAGAATACCCTTTATTGAAGTATTTTGCAAAATACTTGTAATGCAACATTTAAAAATTAAAAAAATACATGAAAAAATATGTATATACTCCACTTGACTTCTAACTATTGAAGTGTGGAGCATTCTCACAGAATCTTGAAATCAATTAAAGTTCTGCAAAGGAAGCCAAGCATCTTTAAAGCCTTGTTAGTTATATCTTATATGTGTGCAATGAATCTCATGTTTTCATAGAATATTACATATATGATAACAAGTTTTGGAATCGAATTACTTGACATTTTTTAATGTAAAATAAAGCAATTTTATTTGCACAATTCATATTAATAATAATTGGATGATTTGTATAGCGCCGTTTTTGTGAAAAATCACCTCAAGGGCGCTGTAGTTGATTTAGATAAACTTGTTAATTTTGGCAATCATATACATTATACTATTTTTAATAATTTTTGGTCGTTTTATTTATATTTGATGATTATTTATATACAAGTTTAAAACATATTTTTATAACGTAGGTATTATCCGTCATTTGACAGAATAAAACGAATTATATGTAAAAATTAGTAAGAATGACTTTGTTTACAACACTTTTTTTTAAATATATAAATAGCAACATGTTTCTTTACTCATCGGTATACTAAAAATAATGACAAGTATTAACAAATTATAAAATAGAAAACAATAATCTAAGGATATTGAAAGAAGGGTGAATGCAGGAAACTCCATTAACGGAGGACTGAACGCGGTTGGCGCCAACAAAAAGTTGTCCAAGGAAGCGAAGCTAGCAGTCCACAATGGAGTGCTGATACCTTGATGTATGGCAGTGAGGCATGGAACTGGCAGAGGAAGGATGAAAGTAGACTGAATGCTGTAGAAATGAGATCTCTGAGACGAATGTGTGGTAAAACCATGTATGATCGAGTGAAAAATGTTGAGATTCGTAAAGAATGCAAGGCTGATGTAAGCGTAGTGAGTAAGATTAAGAAAGGGACGCTTAGATGGTTTGGGCATGTAGAGCGAATGAACGAAGAAAGGAGTGTAAGGAGAATATATGACGCGAATGTGAATGGAAGAAGAAGCCGGAGACGCCCGAGGAATACATGGCACGATCAAGTGAATCAAATACTCGAGTCGGGCCATGTCAGAAGTCGGAATAACAGAAGAGAATGTAAGAAAATAACAAGGTATAAAAAATAAATTATAATAGTTATTATTATTAAAATTTATATGAATAATATTCCAAATAGATAGTTAAGAATGTGTAAATAAATTTTAGATGCATCTGTTTTTTTTTTAAAATTCGATTATTACTAATATTTAAATAAATCAAATTTAAATAATTGAAAACCAGCCGTATTCGTTGGCAAATTCAGAACAATTATTATTACTTATCAACCTTAGGTGCTCCTTAACTCTAGTTTGAAGCCATAAAGTTGCAATCGTTAATTAATTTATTGACCCACGATTTATTTATAATATATGATATATATGTTACCTTTTTTGTCTTAAATTTGTTGCTTATTTATACAGCTGGTCTCATGATCAAACAGAGGAGAACAAACTAAATCGAATGGAATTTTCTTTTCATTAAACGCAGGTATTTCAGTTTCATTAAAGATTACCTGTTCGGGGAAAAAACTGGGAAAATTTAAGAAGTAATTTATTCCCGCCCTAGTTTCGTTATAAAATGTAATTTTCCTGCTTCGCTTGAGCTTAAATGGACGTCGTTCTGCAAACCAGATCCAGCCCACAGAAATCACCAAAACTGGGTTCGCTTTATCACTGTGAAGGGAAAATTGAATTGCCTTTCATGCTCCACAAAAATGTCTCTTAAGGCTAAACGAAACGTAATACGCCCCCATATGCGGTGCTAATTTAAATATTTTTTGAAGAAAAAAACACTTTTAGCACGTAATGATTTCAAATATTGAGTGAATTGTTTGTTGGCGGGTTATTTAAAAGTGGATAAAAAACCATCTCATAAAAACACCCTGATATGTTGTAAGTTTAAAGCTCAAGTTCTATATATTCTATTAGTTTTACAATAATTGTATCAAACGTGTCTAGAGTGAATCAATTTAAATAGATTAAACATATTTCTTTATAACCAAATATAAATTGTTGCACAACATGTGTAAATAACCAAGTCAAGATTGCACCACAAAATGCAATGCCAAGCGAGGCAAAGGCCAATGTTTTACTGTAAACAAGTCAACATCACACCACACAATGCAATGATTTCACAACACCTGCAAATAATGTTGCCGGCGCCCTATAAAAATCGTACGCACATAGGCACGTGCTCTCTTCCCAATCTAACCGTCGAACGAGCAACACTTCCACCGAGACGCTTCCTCACCTTAGCTACCTCGAGCAGACAAATAACAGGCTCTACACCAAGCAACAGCTGACGTGCTGAAAAGCCGTCCCCGGATATGCCGCAAAACCTCTACCAGACACTGCTTCACCTTGAAACTCGACCCCCACCATGTATCTCCACTCTACCCGGACCCGCTCTCCTCGCCAGGCGAGATATCTCCACTCAACCCGGACCTGCTCTCCTCACTCAAGAATACTTCAACTTATACTCTTCTTTCTTGTGCGGGCTATACAAGTCTCGTTCAATAATATATTGCATTTTTACAAGTTTCTTGAATGACTTGAGCTTTAAACTTTCAACGTTATTCTATATGTACGCCCGCCAATAATCAATTCATCACAATATTTAAAAACATTAATTGCTAAAAGTTTTTTTTTTTCTAAAATAGCGCCATCTATAAGCTCGTATCACGTTTCGTTTAACCTTAAATATACTCTTTTTTTACATTGTGACGTTTTGATGTTAAAATATTATGTATGTACAGTTGTTCAAAAACACTAAGCCATTCAATTATTGTCTCGCTTGTAAAGCTATAACCAAGAATTCCGATTTTTTATTACCTAAGAAAATGTCGTGGAACCATCTCATTTCGAAAAGTACCACTAATATCAAAACACCCCATATAATATATACCAATTAAACCTGTCAAATGTTTACCGATTTCTTTGTGTTTTTTAGTGGAATTAAAAATAATGATATTAAAATGTCGACGGATACCTGAATTTTATTTACATTTATAACTCCAATAAGGTCAGGAAACACTGGTTAAAGTAAAACAGGTAGGTCTCTTAATAATAATAATAATACCTGGATGATTTGTATAGCGCCGTTTTCGTTAAAAATCACCTCAAGGGTGCTATACAAATGCTACTTTCTAGGGTTTATCTTATTATGTACGAGTACATATACAGAAAATATACTTACCTGGTAGGGCACTCCAGATTAAAACGTTAAATTACAATGTTTTGGGCTGAGATGATATGACTTTGCACGCACAGGACACATATATTAGGAAACACTGAACATTGCATGGCATTGAAGTTACTGTTTAAATCCTATTTTTCATTGATATTATATACATTATAAGGTTACTGGCAAAAGAAGAGTAGGTATTTATTTGAAACGTGATTTTATTTGAGATTTTTGATAATAATTATAATACAAATATTTATAATTAGTTGTTTATTGGGTATGCAACTGAGCCATTCACGGGTTTGACTTTCCGAAGAGATGAGTTTTGAGTTTAGCTATGAAGTCTTTAAATCGTATGGTAGTTTATTCCAGGCTTTAAGTCCTGACACGCTGAAAGCTCGCTCACCAAACTGAGTATCTGGTGTGCACTTTAGTTCCTTCAGCCTTCCGATGGCCGATAACACCCTGCATAATATGAAAATATGTACCTGGAGCATAATGCCGTTTAATAGTTCTTTGAACATTATTTTACCTTTAAAGCATTTTTTTTGTCAATACCCCTTTTGTCCACGTATATTTTTCAGACTTCGGTTAGATCCTGTTTGCTAAGCTACCTCCAAACGGCGAACGGTGCAACTTTATAACATTCACGTTGAAAATTCAGCTCCAAATTCAGTAGAGAACGCGACATGAATGGCTTCCGCATTTCAATGTTTTCCCGTGTGAATAACCCCTATCAACCTCTCCTGTATTGTTGGCATTTTCTTTAAATCATTTAGAGTTACAAACATCAGCTTGTGACAAACGCGGAAACAAAACTGTGAAAACTTTCATAACCGTGACCTGGAATTGGGAAATTTGCACAAAACACTTCAAAACATGAGTTGTAATCACGGAGGTATATTATGAAAAATTCAATACAGACGGAGACTTGAAACCGTGTTCCATTTGGTTTTGGGGAGGTATGTAATTCGGCAGTCGGATGACGCTCACGAGCAGTGGCGTGTGTTGCTCCTTTAACAATGGTAAGTTGTAGCTTTTCAGGTGTCGGTTATGAAAACCCAAACATCTCAGAAATACAAACTTTCAATACTTTTATTTTTCTATTTATATTAAAACAAATTACACGGTTATTCGGGATGTTGTTTATAGTTCTCCTCACTGGGGGTTCCTGTGTTGAGGCGGACTAGGTTTAATTCAAGAACTGATTGTTTTAAGCTCCTACGACGTTCTTTTCAAAATGCTGGATAACTCCTCTTTATTGATTTCTGTGATTTATTAATACATCGCTTTTGAAAAACATACTAGCCATAAAAATCTCAATATTTTGCGAAACATCAACCAAATTAATCAATAATTTGCGTCTTATTTTGATACTTAGCAGTGCATTTCTACAGCGCCCTTGAGGTGATTTTTCACAAAAACGGCGCTATACAAGTCATCCAAGAATTATTATTATTATCATTTCTGCGAGAATCTTCATGAATTAAACTAAAAAAAGTAACTTTTTTTATATGAATACCGCACAAGAGTCCCAACTGCTCCCAACCGTCTGGAGCCAGTGAGACTATGGCATTCCCAATCGGGGAATGTTGTGAGGCTGAAGGTATTGGGGAGGGGAAGGAGAAGGGGAATAGGGAGGTGGGGAATACCTGGCTATTCAGATCTGGTCACCAAATCCGGCTAAAACCCATTCCAAGCAACGTTTCAATTCTGAATGGTGGTCTTTCACCAGGGCGATACTGAGAGAATCTTCCACTCTGGAACGTGCGCAAATATACCGTACATTATTTTTACATGAATTAATTGTGAAACAACACAAATTAAATAAATAAAATTTACTTGCGCACGCCGGGATTTGAACCCGCAACCTTCGGATTCGTAGTCGAGAGCCTTACCCCTCGACCGTGGAGGCCGTCAAGTTAAGTATTGTGTAGGACAAAAGTTTGAAAGGCGAGGTATTCGATGCAGGTTTAGATGTTTGCGAAGCATGGACAGTTTCTCAGGGTAGAACAATTATGTCATAAAAAGTAACTCTAATTTAGGGTAAAATACTTTTTTTTAAATCGTAAGGTAGCCACAGTTTTTCAGCCTACATGTGGTGCACGCCACTGCTCACGAGCCATGTCGAACGTGTAGTGTTGTATGATCTTCAAATTTTAAGCAAACAAATTATTTTTGCTTCATTAGTAATATGTATTTCAATGAATCGGGAAAGTTACTTCGTCGGCTTTTTCAAGCTTTATGGAAATGTTTTTCTTCGGTTTTAGCGGTAAATCATAATTTTAGGCCAAAGTCGTTCGGCTAGCAATACATCCATCATGCGTCGACGGCCGCTTGTAAGCGGCTGTTTGGCCCGGCCGAGCTGTGGCTATAACCAGCTCCAGTTGAGCAGAGCCAATTCGAGCGTCTAGTGTCGTATCTACATAATTGTATACAGCTATGGTCCTAATTTGAAAATTTACACATAATGCTTCAAAACATGAGAAGTAATATGAAATTTGGTACAAAAGGCACAAAATGAATCTCGGAACATATAATCATTTCCATATTTGTTCACTGCTCGCGGGAAAAGCGCCGAGAAACTGGAGATTCGAGGTGTAAAAACGGAGTGAAATGCTACGTACAAGAGTACTTCTGGGTGAAAGAGAATAATATTATTCAAAATTGGCTGTCAGGCCGTTTAGACTAGAAGCGTCTGGAAAATATTGGATTTTTGCTGAGATATCATGTTTCTAAGATGGTTGATTTTTATAGATTTGTATGGAAATTATTTACCACAAGTTTTTTAGTAGCATTGCAGAGATAAACCCATACGAGTGTATTGTGGGTGTGTATGTATGCCTAAATTTGATATATATATATAAATGTATATATATATATATGTTATTCTGTAACAATAATTCTTGGACTAACTACCAAATGCATGCATCAATTTCTCGTCTACATATACTTGGAAATAAATTCACCTCTGCTATAGATATATTTAATATAAGTTTACGATATTTTTATATTGCAACAATTATAAGAGCATCGCATAAGAGCTATTGTTTAATTTTTTTTTATATGTAAATATATTATCTTTGTACTTATCTACAACCCCAAAACTTGTTCCTCTTTTTTATTTCTATGTATCATATACTATATTATGTATTATGCAATTTCATACATTTTTACATCAACCGAAATATAAAAACACAATCATCATATTATATTACGCACTTGTGTATTATGTATCACGTAGATCAGTCTATTACTATTTTTATTTTTAAAAAAGAGTAGTATCTACAAATTAAAAACCTTTTCTTTGTAACTTCTCTGAGTCATGCACTAATACATTGTTATACATACATATATATATATATATATTATAAATATGTTACACTTATGTTATATACCAACTATTTATAATGTTAATTTTTTGTAAAGTTTTTTTCTTCTTTCTGTAAACATAATAATTTTAATGTTAAAATATGTTAAAGGCCTTTGGGCGTTAATAAATAAAATAAATAAATAAATACACATAATGGGTATCCCGTATTCATCTCTTAGGAACATCTCAGTGACATATTGGAACTCTTTGAAATTACTAATAAAGTCATCTGTACTTTAACCTAAAACTATCAAAACTATGCAGAGCAAGAAATTGAAAACGCCGCACCCGATGGTTTCGAAACCTACGTAACTGGTACAAGTACAGTTTTTCTTAGTTGTTTCGAGCGGCAATCTGACATGATGATAATTATTCTCAAATAAGAGATGCAACGTAAAAAATAGGTATATTCTAGATGCACTTATTTGCGTTTTCATCCGAAAAGCATTAAACAGCGTTGACTGCGTGCTTTAAAACAAATTTTTGTAACTGCAAAAGTATTTTTAATTGGAAACTGGATGACACTGCTTGCAACTCTTTATTATTTATTTTAAATTCATCGCAGTTTCATAGCCTCCTGTTTTACTGTTTTCACTGCCGGCACGAGGCGGGGGTTGCAAGCTCGCTAGTGACACTAACCAAATACTCCTATATGATAATACCTCCAGCTTCCGACATTTGATATCAACATTCTACACTACCGCCCTCTAGGGACCCGAGTTGCACGAATTGGTTTTTTTTCATACATTTTAATACATTTTCCTTGAAATGTATTCTTAATTTTATTACAGTATTTTGACAAAGCTACGCGTATCATCAAATATCATAGATGTCAAAATACTGGCGACATGCTACACTAGCGCCTCTAGCGGCCCGGGTTATAGGCTTCCAGGCTGTATTGGTATTATAATAAATATTTTACTCTCTTTCTCAACATTTTAAATGAGAATACAGTTCTAATATCCTCTTTAAAATATTATATTTACCTTCATTAGCAAAAAGGGAGTAAAATCATATGTGCGTTACCAATATACATATACATATATATTTGTTTTTTGATTTTTCGATTTCTATAATTTATTAAGAATATATTTCGCAGAAAATCTATTAAAATGTGTAGAAAAACTCAATTTCGCCAACGCCGCTAGAGGAATGTATGGTAAATGTTGGGAGCTACACGTGTACTATATTTCTGCTATATTTGCACTAACCCATGGTTTACAACTGAAGTAGCTTAAAGCTTTGTTTGATCTCTAATAAGATATTTATTTATTTTTTAATAAGTTTTCTAAAATTTACTAATAACTGCATATTATTATTCAATTTAAGAAACAGTTTATTATCAAAAAACGTTATGTTATGTAATTATTATTACGCGTGACAGCTGTTTCACCTTCCGAATGCATTATCAATCTGTGGAGAAGCCACTTACAGACGATCTATTTATAATATTTGTAAGTAAGTACTTATAATGAAAGTCAGAATGTTTTCCGTTTTTGTTACCAATGCTCTTATTTCTTCCGAGTAAATTGATGGGTATTTTAATGGTTATTTTGTATATTATACTGTAACGCTTCCCTACTTTAAGAGTAAAAAATGTACTATTGTTTCAAATTTGACTTAAGGTCATTAAGATGGTTATCATTGGTGTTATCAAATTAATTTTAATTTGGAATGAAGGGCTTTTGTTTTTCCCCTGCATAATTATGCTAACTTGTATTCTATTGTAACTATGTAATACGATTCAATCGGTTGATTCAAATTTCAACGAGTCCATTTTTTACGATTATTTACTAAAACTGCTTTTTGAATCTGTTCCTAACGGCAAGGATTTTGCAAGTAGTTGCAGGTACGGGGAAGGTGTAGTATTTTTTTTTTTAATTCACGGGTGTTTTTTTCTAAAAATTGTATTCTATCAGATTTAATTGTAACAAATATTAAACTTTGTACTCATTTTATTATGATAACTAATGTGTAAACTAATACGATGTTTTGTTTACTTTATTTGGGGTTAACAGCGATATGTAAATACGGACAAAATAATGAAATAATTTTTTTTTTATTAAAAAGCCTTGTAACTTTAAACCTTTTTTCCACTTATTTATTTTCGATCGGACCGGTTTCACCCTATCAGGGGCATCGTCAGACTGGCACAATTAAAACTAAATCTATGGTATATGTAGCATCGATGTCGGGAGTGAGTTCCCTGCTTTCTAATACTGTTTTTATTTATGACTAGAAATTTGTTTTTTTTTGCTGACGGTACTATTTACTATTATGTTTTTAAAAACTACTTTCGGGTTGATTTATTACCCTCTGGAAGACGGATTAAATTGTGTTTATTTATACTTATTTTTTTTATTATATAAAGTCATTCGTGTCAAAAAAAAAATCATTTTAACGGGGAGAGGAACGTCGGGAGTTATTATTTATTAATTCAAAATAATGATAATATTATTGTGCAATACAAACTAGGTGTTTTTAAAGAGAAGAATATTTATAACGTTTTTTTTTAAATTTTTCATAGGCTTAGCATTTATCAAAATATAATCAGAAATATTACACATTTCTGACTGTTCTACGCATGTTTTACAAAAACATTTAAAAAGTTAAATACCCTTAAAAAATACTGTGAAGATTTTTCTGTAACATGTCGATAAGATAAATTTAAAAAAAAGAACAGCGCGTAGTTTAATTTTTTCATGAACACTACGTAACTTTAATGATTTTTTTTTGTAATGGGGATTACAAATTTTTGGTTATGTTTATTTACAAAAACGCAACGAGAAAGGATTAAAAATACTTTTCTCCACTTTAAAAATCATATTCGTATTTTAAATATTTTGTAAAACATACAATGGGATGGTCAGAAAAAGTAATATTTCTGATTAGATTTTGGTAAATACT
Organism: Halesus radiatus; assembly: GCA_022606495.2. Taxonomy (NCBI): domain Eukaryota; kingdom Metazoa; phylum Arthropoda; class Insecta; order Trichoptera; family Limnephilidae; genus Halesus; species Halesus radiatus. The sequence continues at coordinate 107,386 of JAHDVE020012079.1, forward strand.
AGGCCAATGTAAATTTATAAAATATTTTTCTATTTTAAAACATTATGTTTACTGTATTGCGTAATAATACTAGCATTATTTTGAATTAATAAATTATAACTCTCCGACGTCTCTCTCGCCCTAAATATGGAATTCCAACATGAATTGACAGTTTCAAAATTAGAAATAATACAAAATACTGACTGAAATCATTGGAATACATTGCTACACCAGCTATAACCAGTTGCCCGCGGAATTGAGACAAGTGTGCGCTTCGGACAAATCTCGAAATGGTGTTCTGAAATTTTATTTTTATAAATTATTTTAAACCATTTATCATAGGTACCAACTTTGTTCTGATAGCCGTTCTGCTAAGCTTCGTGGATTTGGGTGTAGGTATACCTTTTTTCTCTCTTGTAAAACGTTTTTATCCATCCCTATTGCATCTGTATGTTTCTAGCCTGTACATTTATTTGCATTCACTTACATTTTTAAGGTTTTTATATTTTCATATACATGATTGCCTTGAAAACTAAAATTTATTAAAATCTACCATAATTAGTCGAATTGATAACTCATGCGAGTACAACATCTTTTTAGGTATATCTTATTTATAATAATAAAATAAAATGGGTATATTAAAATTTTATTGAACCGTATAAATACATATTTCATGATTATACTGTTATAATATAAAATTTTATCTATTTAAAATTAACTTATATTACAGATTTATCGAACGATAGATGATAAATTTGTGGTTTTAAAAGTATATACGTATACATATCATGCTTATTTTTGAGTGGACAATTCGAAATCCCTGTCCATTGGCAGACTCAGACTGAAGTCCTTTGAATAGAATCACAGCTTCGCAAGTCGAAATTTTTTTGACATATGTGAAACAAAATGTAATTTAATTAAAAATATTCTAACTTGCAAAATTATGAGCCTGCATCCGTGCAAATATCGTCAATCTCAATCTGCCAAAAAACAATGACTTTGACTTGGCCACTTTTCGTTGTATATTCAAAATAAATAAAGTGTTCAAAGTTCGAATTTTCCACAAGATTATTTGTTCGGATCTTGTTTCTAGTAATTTAGTAATGATATTTACAATTACTAGTATTAGGTTATACTTATGTTAAGCGAATAGAATTTAATATATTCTTAGTTGTGATTTCACTCGGAATATCCTTTTTTACAGTAACTCCACATAGGAGGCCCCGATGGAAATAATTTCCCTCAGGGCCTATGTTATCTTTGGGGATGCTGTGTGGAGGGTCTGTATTTACATTATTCCCTAAATATTACTCTCACTACTTTTTTTTCACTTTTAATGAGAGCATTTCATGATCTGATTTCATTCCGAAGTGTAACAAAATTTTACCATGACTAACTATTTTCTTTTTTTTTCAGGTAAGAAATCCTTTACTTTGGGCAGTTAACTATCAGGAAGGTAAGTGAACTTATTTATGAAGCAAAAAAAGGCGATCGTCGTAAAATAACGCATTTTATCCATCTACAATTTCCAAGCCAACGTGTATTCATTTCAACTCAATCGTGATCCATGGAGCTTTGGAATAATATATTTTGTAGATATCCTCAGAAACTGAAACCTTGCTTAAATGGCCTTTGTCCGTGTTTTTCGAACATACCCGAAGAGCCAGGTACTTTCCAGCCTTCTTTTTCACTTGTTCCAGACACTTGCAACTCACCAAAAAACTTCAGTTTTTGTTTTAACACCCCTTGAAACTTTCATGCATTTTTCGATACTTTTGCGATGCAATGCCGAGTAAAATTAACTTCTCTAAAATAATTAAATTGTTTACATAGGCTTCATGGTAAAACTACGAAGAACGCTCTATTCTCCTCCTTAATGAACTAGCGCCATAATGAAATCTACCAAGTACCAGCTATCCCGCAAGACTCTGTCGGCCGCTGTAAAGTTGGTTGTGTGGGAATATAGGTATTCCGTGAACTCGGCAGTCTGGCAGTCTGGCAGTCTGGCAGTCTGGCAGTCAGGCAGTTTGCCGATTGAATTACTTAGGAGCTTATAATTAGAGCGTGCGCTACCACTGTGTAGCGTCATATTTCGCCAACGTCATCAACTTAACGAAGTCCTAACGAAGGGATAGGGGGGTGAGTGATTCGTGGGGCGTGCATTACCGGTAAATAAACCGTTTCACAGGTAAATAAATCTATGAAATAAACCCATACATTTGTTTTCAACCACTTCAATTCAATATTATCTAGTATATTGAATAATCAAATAAATTTATCGTATAGTCCTATTTAAGATTTTTTTCCAGTGAACCACTTTGTACCTCCAGAAGACCCCCAATTCCCTTAAAAGTTTCTTGAAGTATAGTAACAATTTATTCCATTTCTAATTCCGTGTAAATGCTATCCGCTAACAAACAATTCATCTCAATATTTAAAAGCATTATAGCGTCATCTGTGAGCGCGTATCACGTTTCTTCTAACCTTAATATCTTCATATTCGGTAAATACCGAAAATTTATCAATCAACCGGTATCATAATATTAGTAGTTCCCAGCTCGTTATGCCTTTCGGTTATTTGCATGCCCTGGGTGAGGATGGGGGTGGTCCCGGTGATAAAGCTTCCAGGTGATACCGACGTAGTGCCGCCGCTGCGCACCGAAACCATGCCCGGATTCCTAAAGGGGCGTGTGGTAACAATTAGGGTTGGCAAATTATTTGGAAATTGCAATGAAAACATGCACTATTAGGTGCCATTAATATTGTAAAACAGTAGGTTTTCATGCTAAACAATTCTATGGGGTTAAATGCAGTGAGGTTCGGTTGTTTCAAACTTCCGTCTCATTTGATGAACATCGAACCGTCGATCAGCGCCAATTTGTACGACTTCGACGGCGAAGGCAAAGGTCACGTGATACACATTTTGGCACCAGCTTTGGTTCACTGGCGTTCACGTTTGTTTCGCGGGATTTTGACTGCAGTTAGCAAATTAGAAAACATTTATGAAAGGGGTCAAACTAAATACTCTTAAAAAAATATTCGGTTTACGTAAACAAGCCGAACCTTTTTACTTGGTTGCTGCTTTACTTAAATTGGTGGAACGCCTAAGTCGCCCCCGCCCCCTTTATTTTGGTTTCTACCCCTTGCGTGTTAGGGCTTCTCTATATATTATTTGCTCTGTGATTTGGATGATCCCCGTTAAACGGTAGTTTCCTGGCCCGTTTCAATTTTTGATCAAATTGTGATCAGCTGTCAAGTATTATAATGAGTCCTGAAAAAGCTAAGGCACAAATCGATATTTAACGGGGACCGTTCAAATGTCAATAAGTCAAATTGCCGCTGATCGTCGATTTGACGGAGTCCCACTCAATTGTTTTATTATTTCGGTTGTGATATGATGTGATGTACGAGGATGTACGTAACACTATAATTCCAAAAATCCAAAATACATTATTCTTATTTTCAGTGCATATAATGATGCCCGTGGTAATCAAAAAAATAATAATACTTAATTTTTCAAATACAAATTTTATTTTGATATTTTGTATCTGAAAAGCAATTTCTAAACTTTCAGATTCACAAATCCTACAATTATAATATTGTGTAATTTTTCACAGGTCTGCGGTAGTTTTACATGATTGATGTTCTTTGACTACATTAAATTTTGCTCCCTCTTAAAATCACGACCTTTTCATACTCGCGTGCGGCTTACCTCCGTTTCTTATCTTCGGACAAAACATTACATCACAACAAGTAGGTAAAATGATTTCCCAACATTAGTTTGTTCCTGCAAATATCACACAATTATTGTTCTTCCTTGTACGTGTTGGATTTACCGTTTCCATACTTTTTTTTTTACAAAACTCAGTATATCATGCGGAAGTAATGTTTTTTAACTAAAGTACAAATATTAAGTTAAAAATGCTTAAAAGCTGCTATTTTAAAAAAAATGTGTATCATGGCATACGTATAGCAAATATTATATATTACTAGCTGAAGTACCCGGCGCTGCCCGAGGTTATGAATGGTTTGGACTAAAGCTTTGAGGTTGTGGTGTGCTACCCCTACCCCTACACCTACAGCTACAGTTACCCCTACTTCTCCCCCTCTCCATATCCCTACCTCTTTCCCTACCCCTACCCCTACCCCTACCCCTACCCCTACCCCTACCCCTACTCCTACCCCTACCCCTACCCCTACCCCTACCCCTACCACTACCCCTAACCCTACCCCTGCCCCTACCCTACCCCTACCCCTACACCTACAGCTACAGTTACCCCTACTTCTCCCCCTCTCCATATCCCTACCTCTTTCCCTACCCCTACCCCTACCCCTACCCCTACCCCTACCCCTACCCCCACCGCTACCCCTACCCCCTACACCTACCCCCTACCGGCACCATCATTTAAAAAAAAAAACCAACCCAAATTGTTCCAGTAACTTTTTAGTCTATAGCGGGTACACCCACGAACATTGCCTCTTGTAGGCTTATGTTTCTGACACCGTTTCAAGAAATTTTCCCAAGAACTACAACATTTTATCGTTCATTTAATGCATATTCTTTGATATTTTCCCTTCATCTTTTAGTTTATCCTGGATGTAGTTCAGTTTTTTTGTTGGGACATGGAATACATTTTTAAACTTCGTGAAATCGGATATCCATAGCTCTGCTTCATTTCTCGCTAGTTCAACAGCGAAATAAACTGAAATGCAGTTACTAAAATATTACGCCATGGAAAACCCAATGAATGATTTTGATGATGCTTGCTCAACAGTCGATCGGTTGGAGCTCAACAGTCTATCAGTGGGTACCAAATTTCCCCTTTTAAAAAACATGTATAGTATGTAGGTATGTTACGTGAAAATTTCGATACTAAAAGTGTGTTTTAAAAATATATATATATATTTTTATTTTCGAACAATATAAAATTAAGTTTGCCAGTTTTCCTAGTTTATTTTTAAACCGCCTGATAAACTTTGACGGGTTTTTCATCGCTATATTGTACATCTTAAAACATTTATTTTAGGGGATCCATTTAAAATACGAGCGAAATCGCGCAGTCCTTGTAGGTGGTGAAGGGTGAAAATTCTCGAAAATACGTGTCGTATTTTATTTTGTAAATCTCAGGCATAAATATTTTTTTTTTAATATCGTTCGTATTCTAAAAAACTTAATTTTCCACAGTGAAAAATATAACAATTTCATATATTTTGCAGTTTAAACGAAACGAAAAATTCCCAGTTAAACGAAAGGCCAAAGTGTGTTCTACTTTCAGTATTTAATTAAATCATCTATGATATTTATTTATTGTAATAATACAATACGTATATAAATACGCCCTATATGGGCTTTTACATGTATGGTTAGTTATGGTAAACAGGTGCAAAACACATCACAGTAGGTAAATAGATAAAATAACGAACAAATACAGGTATAACAGACATCGTCTAGTGAGACGGGTAAAGTACATGTAAATGTTTAAATTTTATGCCAATAAACGCCCGGGTTGCCGGCAATGAAATGAAAATGAAATGAATGAAACATAGTGTTAGTACCATTCCAAGTAATTAATTACAGATTCAAATATTCAAAACATACCTGATACGTATACTCTAGACACATATATTAATAATTGTTGAGGATGTATGCAGTAATCGTCTGTTTGTATTAGTATTCCGAGCAGTTACACACATCTACTATGTCTGAATATAATTGTAATTTA
>JAHDVE020012080.1:0-51439 GCA_022606495.2 Halesus radiatus
TATGTACCTTTTTAGAAACTTTAACTTGAAGAATAATAATAACATTGAGCATTAACATTAACATAATATCCGTATTGATAATTGGTTCGCTCATAAATACTCTAATTTATTTCATTAATAATAGTTTTGTTTATGTTGAACAACAGTTATAGAGCTTAAAGTCACCAAAATGAAGTTTAAATTTCATAAAATTTAAAAAAAAGCACGTATTTAAAATACAAAACAAAATAGAAAAAAATATAAATTATCGTACTAATCAAAAACAGAATGCGCACGTGATGTCAGATCATCTCCAAATGCAATGGTTCCAACATAGCAGGGTGTTTCGATGAGAGGTTTTTTAATCTCTTTTAAATAATGATTCATAAATTCTTCGTACGAGTATATACAATAAATTCAGATTCGGCGTTTGTTGATCTATATGAATATATATATTTAAAGGCATTATATTTTCACTGTAGTTCCTTATTTTTAAAATTAAATATGTATTATGCCAAAATAAATATTTTCATAATTAATAATATATGCCAGGAGAATTAAATCAAATTTCACCAAATTTATGTGACCTAACTACAACGCTAAAACTTCCGGTGACTACCATATTTACGGAATACAAAAAGTCAATACAAATTTCTTTTTGCAATGTAACAGAAATAGAAATCACGACCTCTAAGCTCAAGAAAGTCAAATGATTTTTACATTACGCTAAAAAAGCCACCAAGTCACTGGCTTCGAATCGAAATAATAAGTTTGAAGCCCATTTCAGATAGGTGTAAAACTTTCGGCGATGAGACTTTTATGGCGTGTGAGATGTCTCTCGACCACTCACACCGAGATTTAGGCGCTTTGTGCTAAAAGATCGTTGTCAGTTGGTCGTTTTTATTATGAGTTTACACACTGCTTACGTTTTTATAGTGGATTTTCAAGATAGCAATTTCACTATAGCGGAAAGCAAAGACGGTGGAATGTCACACAAATATGTCTTCGTAAACAAACCATGCTTCATTCACATTCTTCTCATGAATGTCATATTGGTTTTAGGTGTGACCCAACACCCAGGTTTCTGATTCTCTTGATTGTTTTATATCTAATTGGGGTGTCCCCGACTTTTTGCACACACTAAACTTGTAGGTACGTCACGTTAGGTGTAATGAATTTTTTCTTACGTGTGTTTGTGCGGTGAACTCCCAAAAAAAAAAAGTATTATTAATAATGTTTTATTTTTTTCTTTCTTTATAGCAAACTAATAAATAATGATATCCTCACTGGGATTTCCCGTGCTGAGGATTTCATTTACAAAATATGAAATTACATTATATTAAATTGATGTGCTTGATGAAACGTGTTTTAAGTGCAGTTGAGTGGTTTCGGTGTTAGTCTGTATTTGGTGTTAATATATTTTCTATTTCAGATCTCCCTATGTAACGTATCTAACGTTTTATTATGGTTGTTCTGATTTTTAAAGGATAATGGGATTTTATTGTAGAGTTTGGTACCATAGTATAAAAAGTTTTTTTGTCCAAATGTTGTGTTTGTGGTTCCTTGTTGTATGTGTTTTTGACTCTGATATCTGTGTTTTAAAATCTGTGATTTTTATTTCTTTTTTTTTGTAATTATGAATTTAAAGTAGTATTGTTTTATTTACATAAGTTTGTTAATCTATAATATAAATACTGATAAGTTAAACGATAAACTTGTCTTCTAATTGCATTATAGCGAAAACCGCTCGGTAAAACCATTGGGCTTCACATTTTCTACGTATAGTCCTGTTAGTTCGTATAAAACCAGAAGGCCTATTCTGGTTCTTTTTAAGGAAAATTCATTATCCTTTTTCTTAGAGAAAAGACATTTTGGTTAACTACGATTTCGATTACATGTAAAAGACAATACATTTTTAAATGAGATTTTATTTTAATTATTACAGTATTATTATAAATTATAGGTGTATCACAAATGTAATTTATTATTACTTACTTTATACGTGTAGTTTATTGTAATTTTTAGAATTTAAATCACTTTTATCTGACATTTCGGGCTTTTGGCATAGGTTCTTTAAAAACAACGTAATTTCGTTATTTCGGTTCATTTAATAGCATGTTATGCGACAAATGATTCACTATCAAAGTCAAAACTTACGACAATATTAAGTTTTTTGTTGTTATTAAAACTACGCAAATATAGATATTTTTAAAGAATGTCGTTCGTCGAATGACAGCTGTCATCCGAGAGAACTGGAACCGCAGTTAAACAAAAAAAAAATAAGACTAGGGAAAATAATCAGGAATTTTCCTTAAAAGGAACCAGAATACCTCTCCCGGATGTTAGAAAATGCACCGCGTTTTAAGTCTTTTAAGACTCCTCTTTTAAAGTAGGTTTAAATTCTTGACATAGCTTAAAAACATTAAATTCCTTTTTAAATTAAAAAATGGGATCTTTCCATGGTTTTATTTATTTGAAGCACACATTATTGTACAATAAAATGTAAGAAAGCTCTGATTGTCCGACTGGGAACAATTCCCGTTTTAGGACAGTTAAATTGACAAGTTTAGTTCATGTTAAGTGGCATTATACAAAAATAGAAGGGTAAAATCTAGTACTGTCGTAGTATGTGAAGAATAGTACAGATAAAAAACTTATGAACGTACTTATGAAGAGATAAGAAAAACATATATTAAAGATTGAAGAAGATAATATTAACACATCCCAAATGAACCACGAAACCGAAAAAACAACAGAAATTAAAAAGATTTCAGTCGCATCTGGGACTCGAACCCAGGACTTCTACCTATCAGGGGTAACCGCTTAACCAACTTAGCTAATGAGACCAGTTCAATTTACGCCATTTACACCGATTTCATACTTCATGTTCAAGATTTGTTAATATTATCCTCCATTTTTATAAATCCCATATTATTGGCTGCTATCCTTATGATGATTGCAAAGTTTCATCAATATTAATAAATCTTGAACATGAAGTATGATATCGGTGTAAATGGCGTGAATTGAACTGGTCTCATTAGCTAAGTTGGTTAAGCGGTTACCCCGGATAGGTAGAGGTCCTAGGTTCGAGTCCCAGATGCGACTGAAATCTTTTTAATTTCTGTTGTTTTTTCGATTTCGTGGTTCATTTGGGATGTGTTAATATTATCTTCTTCAATGATTAAAATATTACAATGAGGTTTACAAACTTCAATAAATTATAAAAAATAAATTGAATATGTTAAAGAGTTAACATTTATGTATTTGTGTTTGATATGGTTGGTGCAAAGAGGAAAAAAACATGCATTTAAAATTGAGTACAAAGAATAAAGATAATTTTATCGACTAATATTGATAAGATTGAGTTACGTATCACTCAGATTTATGAGCTGACGACGAAACTCGTGGATGCAGCCCGAAGAGGGCAGAGCAAATAGTTAATAACATATTAAATATATTTTATTTAGTAAGCACAAAAAGTAACTTTAGTGAATGGTTTATGAGAAATTGTTTGTCCCTTTTCCTTTCCTTGTTAGAACGAATTTCTTTAGGTTTCAGTAAACAAGACTCAGAAGGACGTGTTCACCTATCTACACATGGCTACTGGGTCAAACTCTTTATCTTCCATGCTCCACAACTTTCGTCTTCTTCTTCCAGAGTTCTACTTAAAACTGGCAAAGTTTTAATCCACTGAAAATACGCGCCTGACTAAGTTCACATGGTTAAAAACACTGGTTGTACAAGTCCCTAGATTGGCCTGGACTTATAAGCGACGGAATTGAGCCCAATACGTCTTTAAAATAATAATTTGTTACCGCTATATTTCCCTCACTTAATAATGGTTAAATATAGATTTTTTTTATTAATGAAGCTGACATGTTAAAGAAAAAAAAATGAGAAGGAAGGGGGGAAAGAAAGAGGAAGATAGGATCGGGATAGGAAATGCTTTCGGTACATTTTATACTCGTGCATCAATTTGTAGTCGTACGTATAACTTCGGTTCGATATTTTGAAAGGGTATTGTGAAGAATGTCTATATTGTGAAATTGTGCGTTATATTGCGCGCAAATACGGAAAATTGGAGAATTTATCCTAAGATTGGTCCTGAATGCGGGCAAATAAAAAAATTGTTTGTCGGGTTGGTCTTGACGCTATATGAATGTTCATAAAATGACTCTGGCGAGTCCAGGCTATTATTCATAATTTTAAACAACAAGATTTGATCAAATATTAAGCGTCGCGTTTGAAGCGTGATGAAGTTATGAAATTTTAAAGATTCGGTATTTTTTGCAAAGTGTCAATTAAATTTATAATTTACATGCTTAAAGAATTTACGTTGAATATTTGGTTGATTGATTTTAAAAACGATCTAAAACTGCTTATTCCAAAACGGTTTGATTTGGCTAAAACGCCATTATGATGAACATAACGCTATTGACTGGTAAGACGTCTGACACCGACGCTGCTCGGCGTGACGTCAACAACGCCATATTCATGAACAAAAAAGAACATATCGTTTTGGCGGAAAACCAAAAAGTACGCATTTTAAATCGTCATGAAAATTTATTCGTGAACAGAAAATTAAAAGAAAACGCCATCGTTTTTGTAATTTAAAAAAAGAAAATATTTCGTCACCTACTCTTTCTGTCCCCAATCTAGCGTATTTTATTACAGAGTTTTTACCCGAAATAAAAAGAACAGAGTTTCGTTTGGAACGCCGCTTTTATGAAAGTTCTCTTTTTGGGAATATTCTGGCATATGTTTAAAAACAAATTATAATAATGTCTCTTTCAGAAAAAAACAGCTTTTGGCTTTTCCGGGTTATTTTTAGAATAGTAACGAGCTTTCTTGCTGATCAAAGGAAAAGTTCTGCCATGCAGAATAATTTATTTTTTTATTGCAACGGAATTCTTGTTTCAGGAAAACAAATAAAAGCTAGCTTCAGTACGCGGCCTTGAGGTGGTTTTATAAACGAGTTTTCCATTTTTTTTTTTAATATTGTTGAAGAGTATAATAGTAGAAGACTCATCTAATCAGCTGTCATTCAGCCAATGAGATTCTGTAAATTAGATATTTGCGTAGTTTTAACTGTTCGGCCTCCCTTGGCGATGCAGCGCCTCGCAGATGCTCGCAGATAGAAGGGTGCATGGATTCGCTGCTTTATATGGTAGACAGAGTATTGCACTCACCGCTTTATTCAGCAGAAATAAACACTATTATCGTAAATATTAACTTCAGATATGATTAGTGATGAAATTGCGATGTTTTTCAAGTACCTAACTAACTAACTAACTAACCATCACGCCGTTTCCCCGCACGGGTAGGCAGAGAGGACGGACCGCCAAACAACTCGATCTTGGCATACACTTCTTGCTTCATTCACTTTCATACAACGTCTCATACATTCTCTTCTGTTATTCCGACTTCTGACATGGCCCGACTCAAGTATTTGATTCACTTGATCGTGCCATGTCTTCCTCGGACGTCTTCGGCTTCTTCTTCCATTCACATTCGCGTCATATATTCTCCTTACACTCCTCTCTTCGTTCATTCGCTCTACTTGCCCAAACCATCTAAGCTTCCCTTTATTGATCTTGCTCACTACGCTTACATCAATCAGCCTTGCATTCTGTACGAATCTCAACATTTTTCTTACGATCATACATGGTTTTACCACTCATTCGTCTCAGAGATCTCATTTCTACAGTATTCAATCTACTTTCGTCCTTCCTCTGCCAGTTCTATGCCTTACATCAGGTTTGGTATCAGCAAGTTCCCACTTGCTATTGCATTCAAGTACCTACTTGTGCTAAAAGCCTGAAATGTCAGATGAAAGTGATATATATAATGAAAATTATAATAAACTACACTCGATAAGTATGTACAGTACATGTATACATTTAAATACTGTGATAATTATAACACATTCTCCTTTAAATATGTATTGTCATTAAAATGGAATCGGAATCGGTTTTAGCAAAGATGTAGAAACTAATCGTGAAGGTTACTCTTAAAGTTCCATTAAGGAAGAGTACTGATTTTATTTTTAAGAAACTAAATGCTCCGAACTTCATCAAAACACATTCAAAAAAATCTTGCTGCATCAATCTAAAAATATAAATATGTTTGAAGAAAGAACAAGCACTAGAGTCCTGAGACAATCACATGTAGAATATTTTAATTTTCCAGTTTGTGTCACCTCTTATGGACAAGAAGTTTTAAATATAATGTTTTTAAGCTATTCAATTCCATACCTGTTCCTAGTGACATCAGAAATACCCAATACAAAAGTTCCATTAAAAGTAAGATCATTGATCACCTGCAACAAACCTCTCAGCTTCTAAATTTTATACCTTCAAATACCAAATTTGAATCAATTAATTTATATTTAAACATTGAAGATGATAATATTAACACATCCCAAAATGAACCACGAAACCGAAAAAACAACAGAAATTAAAAAGATTTCAGTCCCATCTGGGACTCGAACCCAGGACCTCTACCTATCCGGGGTAACCGCTTAACCAACTTAGCTAATGAGACCAGTTCAATTTACGCCATTTACACCGATATCATACTTCAAGTTCAAGACTTGTTAATATTATCCTCCATTTTTATAAATCCCATATTATTGGCTGCTATCCTTATGATGATTGCAAAATTTCATCCCGAACTCAATTGAAATCGGAACAGAGTCTCGGATATACCTACCCGATTTTATTTATATGAGACATCTATTGACTTATTTTACAATTGTAATCTAAATATCTTAGTTGAACAACCACCCCTGTAAATAGCCATCCCAACACAGGCGTTTCACACATAGGGAGATGGGCAATACGTCAGGGAAAAAAAAGTTTATATACATGTAATAAACAAACAAAATAAGTACAATGACTTATACTTAAAAATAAAGAGAATCAGGTTCAAGGAATTCGGCATCATGTTATAATTCTACTAATGCATTTTCTCTGTTCTTCCTTTTGTTATTAGCTTATTTTCCAGAAAAAAATGTATCAAATAACGTGTATGTTTTCTCTCTGTTACAGGTGAGTGTCGATCATAATACGAACAAGTAGCTCTCCATACGTGATCCCGAGAAGAATCTATTCCTCCATTACCACTTCGTACTACGTATTGAGTGAGTAGGCTTTTTTATCGACATTTCATTTGATGTATGGGAAATAATTGTTCCATTGATGTTGTGTTTATTCAGTTTAAAAAATGTGTAAAATAAAATAAAATTCTTGATTCTAAAGCAACTAATAAAAGTTAAGATTCTTTCCGTTCATTGTGATTGAGAAAACCTTAAAGTTGCAAACAACAATACTTTTTCTTAAATCATTGGATTTCACTCTATTCACGAATATTAAGGCATCCTTATAATATGACATCTCACGGCCCATTTGATAAATTCGCCTATTTTACCAAAAGGATTGCAATCTTTAGAGTGCAGACGTCAGGTAAGATGTCCTTCGGCACCATTGCACGGTAAAGAAATACGCCAAACGCGCGCCCAACATTTGTACACGATTAATATTTGTCACATGATAACGGGTCGCTTCTACGCCTCGTCATTGTGTCCAACAGCTCGCATGTGGAATGATCTGCCGACTTCTATTTTTCCTCCCTCCTACAACATGGGTCTCTTCAAGACCCAGGTTTACTCCTTCTTATCCCATAAAAGACTCTCCATACAGCATCCCCAAAGATGACATAGGCCTTGAGGAAAATTATTTCCCTCAGTGCCTCCTGTGCAAAAAAAAAATAATAATAATAACGTGCTTCTTGAATAAATATGTTATTATTTTTTTCAATTAAATGTATGGAAACCTAAAATTGTAATAATAATAATTGGATAATTTGAATAGCGCATTTTTTGTGGAAAATTATTTCAACATTTTCCTTGAGATGCCCTGTAGTTACAAAACTACACAAAAAATTGATAAAAATCGCAGTCAAAGTTTTAAAAAAAATTTCAGGTAACGTCGTTGACCTATTTAACTTAACTATCATAGATAGTTAACTATTCGAGTTTACTTCCAAAATGAATAATGTTTGTTTTCTGCGATTCATATGCAGATCTGTAATATCTAGTATTCCTGCAGCTACCCTGAACGGTGTGATCCTGAAGGTGACTGAAGAAACTAAATACCTAGGACACATAATCACCAGTACTCTGATGGATGATGATGACATTGATAGGCAAAGACGAGCTCTCAGCGTAAAATCGAATATGCTCAGTAGAAGATTTCGCCCTTGTAGTACCGCTGTGAAAAGGACTCTATTCCTTGCCTTCTGCGCAACGTTGTACACCTGCGAACTCTGGGCAAACTACAAAAAGAGTAGTATGGAAAGACTTCGTGTACAGTATAATAACGCCTTCCGCATAATGTTTGGCCTCTCCAGATACTGCAACGCTTCCAGTATGTTCACGGAGGGGCAAGTTTCCGGTTTTGCAGCCCTTATAAGATCCAGGGTGGCTGGAATGAGGGAAAGAATAAACAGCTCCAGGAATATCCTCATCATGGAAGCCCGCCTCAGTCCAGCCTCCAGCATCGACGCATACTGGACAAATATATTGCCCTCTCACAATATAAATGCCGCAGTTATTTTAATCTTATTTAGTTAAATTCTTATTTTTTTATTTATTTATTTTAATTTTAATTTTTGTTTTATGTGTGATGTATCACCTTATACTACTGTCTTATAATTGTTTAACTTTTTTTTTTTAAACACTTGTACATATTTTGTATATTTTTTATAACTATTGCATGTATATTTTATATGGAATGTGTGGGACTGCACTAACCTCCCCACATACCGGAATAAACATTTATTATTATTATTATACAAAAATAATTTAAGTATTGTGCATGGTTTTTACTATGTCACGTGACATCCTTTTTTACTTGGAGTTCATCATCAATCTCATTTGATCATTTTTATTAAATATATGCATTGTCATCATTATCTCCAACGATAGGTGTAGGTATAGCTATTTTTTAATAAAGCAATAAGAATTTCTTTGTTTATACCGCTGTTTTTAATATTTATATAACTACATGTTTCATAAGCAAAGCATGGTAAACAATATAATAAAAATTGAGACAAATACTCGTAATAAACAAATAGAGCAAATTATAAACAAATATTAACAATAAGTGACGAAAGTAGGTAAGTAATTAATTTAGAAGGTAAAAGAGATTGAAAAAAACAATATAAATATATTATGAAGTATTAAAAAGAAATTTTGAAAAGAAAATGTATAATTAATATTTAAAAAATCAAGAAAAAAATGTCATTAAAAATAAAATAAAAATGGTCATTACTATTAAAATTTATATTAATAATTTTGTATTAATATATAAGATTATTTGGGCATGTAGAGTGAATTAACGAAGAAAGGAGTGTAAGTAGAATATATTGAATGGATGATTTACAATGTTATTCTTTGAACTATGGTGATTGTAAACAATATCGTATTCGACCGGGCTACACAACGCAAACTTAATGGTGAATGTGTTATTTTGGACCATTTAATAGCTGCAAAGATATCGTTGTATAACCTTGAACGTTGTACCACAAACCGTAAAATTAGATTTCGTCGCTGCCGAGAAAGGCGCAATAGGAAAAGACATTTGACGAGAAGATCTTGTGCTGTCACGGCGACCTGAGTTCTGACCTCCAGTCTACAGAGCAGATCCGGTGCATCATGCGGGCAACGGACGTGCCCAACCAGGCTGTTCTGCGACCTGCTGTGGTCCGACCCCGACAAGGACACCACCGGCTGGGGCGAGAAATGGACGACACGCTGGTGTGCTCTTTCCAGATCCTGAAGCCGGCCGACAAGCGCTACCTGGCGTACGGGCAGACCAACACCAAGCGTCCCGTCAGGCCGCCCAGGGGCGTCACCAACAAAGACAAAGAAGATTGGATATGGATATGGATCAGTTCCCCCGGCCCCCGTCCTCACCCGCCGCCCAACTTCACATAACTCCTATCATTTCTCCTATCCAGATCTCTGAGACGAATGTGTGTAAAACCATGTATGATCGTGTGAAAAATGTTGAGATTCGTAATGAATGCAAGGCTTATGTAAGCGTAGTGAGCAAGATTAAGAAAGGGACGCTTAGATGGTTTGGGCATGTAGAGCAAATGAATGAAGAAAGGAGTGTAAGGAGAACATATCACGCGAATGTGAATGGAAGAAGAAGCTGGGGACGTTCGAGGAAAACATGGCATGATCAAGTGAATCAAATACGTGAGTCGGGCCATGCCAAAAGTCGGAATAACAGAAGAGAACGTATGATACGTTGTTTGAATTTGAATGATGCAATGTAAGCCAATATCAAGTTTTATGGCGGTCTGTCCTCTCTGCCCACCTCTGCAGAACGGCGTGATGTTTAGCTAGTTACTTTAAATATGGTTATTAATGTGAAAATGAATTTAAGAGACAACTGTTTTTTTTTTCATAATCAATATCGCTATACCCTGACAAAGTAGCGCCCATTACGACAAATCAATCTTTTATATATTTTTGTGATACTCTTGAAACTTATAAGATGAAAGAACACAAAAAACACCCTAATGCATGTTCAGAAAAGAACGACAAATTGAATATAGCGACAGAACCACTCAAATCCCGGGTTTATGTTGAAAGTCATGTAAGTTGTCTTTTAATGTTCTATTAATCTGTCAATCCTGAGGCGATGTGACATGTGCGGCTCTACTGAAAGTGTCTAGGGATTTTCAGACTGTTCTCAGCACAGCGTGAGACTTGGTTCAGATGATGCGAGTAATAGAACAAATTTATAAAACACTTATCGAATCGTTTTATTAATCATTGGTTTGTTTCCATTGTTCTACATAAATGCAGGAAAATCTCCGAGGCTCTATTCTTACACGTATTGGGGTGTCAGTTTAAGGGATGGGATCGGATATTCAGATTAATAGAAATTTTACTTAAAACATATCAATTTTATTTCACTCTAGATACACAATGTTTTATCAGACGGAGAAAAAAGCGGCAGATTTTAATATGTAGGGATTATGAAATATGAATTGCAACGCAACGTCACACGAAGTTGAATGTCAGTTTGTTTTTTTTCAAATGCTCCAACATTTCGTTCGTTGCTGAACACGCATGCGCGCGTTAGTATTGCCAATTGACAAAAGTTGCCAGTCAATTAATTCCATAATCACAGTTCCTACATACGAAATTGTGAACTGTCTTGCTCATTCATCATATATGTTAAGAATTGCATTTGTTTACCTCATTGAAAGATTTATTTAGAATCCCACACTGTTATGATAATAATAAGATACCATTTACATAGCGCAGTTTTGTTTTATTTCACTTCAAGTGCGCTTTACTGTAATAAAATAAAAATTATTTATTTATTTATTATGAACATTTGTTATCGGCTAACGTGTGAATCGGCCATCTCACTAGTTGTGAAATTCCTGTGTTGAGATTGGCAATTTACAAGGGTGGTTGTTTAGCTACGATATTTACGAGTAGATGACAAATAAATTAATATATTAATTAATAGAAGAGTATACTAATTTAAAAGCATAAAAGAATTTAGAAGCTGAAGAAGTACCTCACAGAATAGAGAATTTTATTTATTTACTAATTAAATCGGTTTTACCGCTAACAAATAATTTTAAACACCGTTCAAATTAGAATTGGGTGGGAGCGAATAAAATCAGATAAGTATGTCGTCGCAATGTGGATTAAACACAGTTTGAAAATGGCCTTGAACTCCAAAACAGCTGTCACAATAATAAAAACTAAAATACCTGCATAAATTAATAATAACATTATTTAATTTGGTTCAAATAAAAAATTCTAAAAAAATAAAAACAGTGAATAAATGCTTATTGAGGATGTTCGGATTCAATAGTAAGATAATTGTTTTTTTTGTATTTTAATGTGATTCTTTGTTTACCCATTTTTAGTTAAATTCAGAATTTGATTGCCCCTTTATATTAGAAACTAGTCAGTGTGAATGCAACCAAATAATAAACAATCATATTTCAGAAAATTCGATTCATTGTACCTTTCTGTGCTGTTCAAATGTCAAAGTTATAAATAATGACAACTGCCTATTTCGTCCTTCTTGTTATCAACGAATTTTCAGAAAACAGCAGCCTTCATAAACTTACTGTAGAGATATTCAAGCCTTGCTAGAACATTGTACTATTACATATTCGTAAAAAGCATATACGAGTATTTTGTTTCTTACCATAATTATAATATGAACGAATAAATTTATTTTGAAGCATTTCAATTTAATATAATAATCTCAATCGGTTTCGGAAGTACCCTTATCGAGATTAATATATTAAATTGAAGTGGTTCAAAAAAAAAATGTATGCGTTTACAGTATAATCGACCCTGAAGGTGACTGAAGGAACTAAATACCAAGGACACATAATTATCAGTAATCTGATGGACTATGATGATATTGATAGGCAACGACAGCTCTCAGCGTAAAATCGAACATGCTCAGCAGAAAATTTCACCTTTGTAGTACCGCTGTGAAAAGAATTCTCTTCCTTGCCTTCTGCGCAACGTTGTACACGTGCAAACTCTGGGCAAACTATAAAAAGAGTAGTATGGAAAGACTTCGTGTACAGTACAATAACGCCTTCCGCATAATGCTTGGCCTCCCCAGATACTGCAGCGTTTCCAGTATGTTCACGGAGGGGCGAGTTTCCGGTTTTGCAGCTCTTATAAGATCCTGGGTGGCTAGAATGAGGGAAAGAATGAACAGCTCCGGGAATATCCTCAGCATCGACGCAATTCGGAGAAAGATATTGCCCCCTTGCAATTTAAATGCCGCAGCACCTTAAAGGTTTTATTTTCATGTACTTATTTTTTTCTTCATTTATGATTAGTGTCATGTATCATTCATCTATCTTATTATTCTTTTTTTTTACTTTTGTACATGTTTTGTACAATTTTATAACTATTATATGCATATTTTGTACAGAATGTGTGGGACTTCACTAACCTCCCCACGTACCGGAATAAACATTTATTATTATTATCAATCACAAATATAATATTAGTGTTAACAATTAGTGTTTTCATCTAGCAAGTAAAAATAACTCATCCGCGTCAAGATATCCTCGACGCAAACTGGGCTGATCGATGAGGTCTTGGCACACACAGAGGTAATCAAACCTAAATTTGATGTGATTCATGATTTTATTTTTTTAATTCACATAATTAACGTTAAACACGTCAATATCACCAAATTATTTGTTTCCCATAGTGCCAAACCGCTGTATCATGGAATGGGCAATATAGTTGTAGTTAGGTATACTGCAGTGAAGTAGAGCCTTTTGTCGGGTTTTTTTTTTTTGTTATGTTATTGGCTTTCACCCATTAAGGGCGATCTCGGCCATGTATAATCAGTTAGATTTTAATTGTACAGATTGTTCTTAAAATTAGTTACTTTTAAACAAGATATAATATTTGGGCAAATAAAATTGAAGCAGATAAGTTAGATAAGTTAAACAGTGTAAATTTATGTGTTTTTAATCCCCAATGACTTAAATTTTAATGCCATTTTTATAAATGTATTTTGCTAATAAATTGTTAATTTGGGGGGAGTTGAGACTTAGAAGGCAGGGAATACTGGTAGGGAGATCAATTTTAAGTTTTACCAATTCATGCATAAAATTTGGGAATTGGTCATTGATAGGACATTCAAAGAAATTATGGTCCAGAGTGTCCTCTGACCCACAATCACAGTAAGGCGAGCTGACTATATGGAATCTGGTGATTTTGTCGGGTTATTTTTTATATTTATTTAAATTTTGCAAAAAAAAACAATGCAAGAAGTCACGATAAAATAGTTTTTAGTAGTTTGTCTAACAGGAGCTTGTTATTTAAACTCAAAATTGACAGCTCAATTTACAATTCTTTACACTTTTAACAACTCTTCTTCCTCTTTTGACAGACTGTACACATTACATTGTAGAGCTACACATAACTTACATATGTGAAAACGCGCCACCGGAAACGCGTCATCTGAACATAGACTTATCCAAAACCCTTTAAATAGAAAAAGCTTTCATTGGGTCACAGGTTCTTACCACACCTCCAAATCTTCTTCAAGCCATAATTGAGTTTTCTGAAGATGTCAGTTGAATTATTTTGGACTCCGTTAACTGTCAGCATCGGTTAGTTTAACGCAGTTTTGGTTTGCCAAGTTAGGTGTCCATCAACGCCGCTTAATCCGACTCCGGACACTGCAAGACGATGATACTGTGTAAGCTTGGCAAGGAAATACTCACAATCAATTGTAAAACCCTGTGCCAATATTTAGTTTCTAGTTCCAAGTTAAAGCATGTTACTAAGATGAACCGGAAGAGAGATGCCGAGAATTGAAAAGATGTGTTAATTGATTTGCTGGATACGTTTTTCAAATGGTTTCAAATATTTCAAAAATGGAAAATAGAATTTTAAGTCGTAAAGAAATGACACGTGCTTGTAGTCTGCCAAATAAAGGAGACGAAACTATCAGCAAATCTGATGCTGTGCGGAGATTCTTTTAGAGGATAAGAAGGAATCTTTCTGGCTCTTGAAGACACCCATGTTGTAGGAGGGAGGAAACACAGAGGCCAGCAAATCATTCCACAGCTGAGCTGTTGAACAGAAAAACCAGTCACAGAAGCGAACCGTTCTCATGTGACAAATATCAACCCTGTACAAATTAATAACGTTCTTATTTTAAAATACTAGGATATCGCGTTACGATGACAGAATTCGTTTTTTAGCATTAAAATCACGATTTTTTTACGTAAAACCTCGCGTTAAAGCAAGCGCAATGTTTTCAGACCTCTGCTAATGAGTGTTGTTTTCTCTAGCGCTAGATCTAAAACACGTTCTGTTGGTTGCTACATTGTTAGTCATGACAAATGTCAACCGTGCACATGTGTATAATGTGACTTTCATCGATGCCGAAGGGATCAATGACGTTAGTTCCTCGGAGCATCTTAAAATTGGTAAAACAAGGACAACATTCCCAACATTGCTCTAAATATTGCAGTCCGTTTTTTTTAAGATAGCTGAATCTATCAAGCGGACCACCCGTTTCTGCACAGGGTCAAGGGTTTTTTCCATATATATTTGGTATCCTGACCAGAAGTGGCTGTCAATTTCTACTGTGTGGCTCACTTGCGATTTCTACAGTGTCAGCAGTTGTGTACTATTAATCATTTGCGGGTACTGTGGGGTATGCCCAGCTTATGAGAGGCTAACTTTACTCTATCTACCATACGATGGACCCCATACCTGAGCTGGTCACTTAAGGTTACACCAAGCATATCAATGGAGGGCTTGTTGGGAAGATTATTTGAATTGAACTGAGGTTATTTTGTATGGTGATCGTATGTCCAAGAGTATTAAAGGGACAGCATGAGTTATGGAAGCATATAAGCGAATGAATGGTTGTCCAGTTCTTTTTCGTAGCTCAGCTTCAAAACTTGTAACACATTGCGACAGAGATAAATATACCCAGCCTACCAACATACGAGTTTGATTCATCATACATAAACCCAGAAAATTATTGAAGACGGTGTAGTCATCAAGGTTGGCGCAGTCATTCATCACATTTTGATTCGCTTCGCGGATATGACCATTTTGTTTTTAATTCTCCATAAAAAGAAATCGTATTTTAAAAACAATCTAATTTAATAATGTTATTATTAACTTCTACGAGTATTTTAGTTCTGTTATTATTGTGATAGCTGTTTCGACATTCAAGGTTATTTTCAAAGAGTTTGATAAGTTTTAAACGAATCGAAGGTAACTTGAAGATTAATTGTACATAAATAATAAAAAACCGATGTTAAGTGGTTGTCTTGTGCTTTGTCATGTGATTAAATTTCTTAATATTAATCTCACTGACTGGTGATTTTGTGAAAAATGATCCGCAAGGATCAAATGTTCCTGAAATATATTAATCCACTGTGATATTTGTATTATTGACTAACCTCCTTTGTAGCAACTCATCCGGTTCAACGTTCCTTGTCGTATCCTCAAAAACAATGATTTTATTTTCCTCAATCAACGCTCAATCAACTAATTATGGATACCATCTCCACTGTCCAGAATTAAGAGACTTGTTAACTCAAGCCAGGGCATTGAAATTTTTGGTACCAGTCTAAATGATTTTTGTCAGTTTTTATGAAAATAAACCTGGAGTTTGATATTATGGACTACGTATGTGCTGTTCTTTTGTTACAGCTCTTGTTTGTCTCATTTCTTGTTGTGTATTTTGTGTAACTGGAAAATGGTCGGTTATTACAAAATTTAAAGAATAAAATAAATAAACAAAAATAATACAGTTTTATATTCCGGTCACGTGACTGCTTTTGAACTTTTTAGTAACTTATCATTTTACAATATAATCATTGCCGATTCTTACACATCTTGATAAGTACTAGATTAGTCCACGTTCCAATCTTAATATCTGGACTGCGCTTTGGTTCCTTCAACCTCCCTGTCATAACGGGCGACTCCCTTGACGAGGCTTCTCCATTTTCCCGGATAGCTCCAGACCGTCCAGACTAGTATTGACGGGTGCCTGTTGCGGTGTGGACCCCGCGAGACCTCCCTCGTCTGGGTTCTCACCCCTCATCCCTCTGACCGCAGCCAGTTATCCCAGGCTGTCATCCCGTCTCGCAACCTGCCAGAAATATTGGAATCATCTCAGGCATGTTGTTGTGATGGTATCCTTGATATAATTGTCTGCATCTAGCAAAATATTGTTTCGATCTATATTTATTAGTTATTATTAAATAAAACAACCACTTTTTTTTTACCACAAATACATTTAAATTTATAACCAACTGGTTTCGATTATTCAAAGCTTCGTCGGGGTAAAAACTTAAGAATAAACGAAAAAATATATTTTATCAAAGGAAGCAATCACTTTGTGGCTTAACATTATAATTTAAATGAAAAATGTTTTTGTTTTAAGCCACTTTACTTTTACATATTTCTGCATTCGACCGGTTTCGATTGGACTCAACCTTCGTCAGGAATGTACACATATAAACTAAAATTAAAATACAGAGATATCATAATGAAGACAGAGAAAGTGTGGGAAAGAGACAGTATGTTAGGGTAGAACGGGACATAGCATCAGAGAGTGGGAGGTAGAAGAGAGGGCAAGAAAGGGACCATCCTTAAAATCGGACTTTTGGTTAAATCAAATTGTTTATTTAAAATACGACAATTATTATTTTTATTTGATTTGGTATTTCTAATGCTTCTAAGTTATCTAGACGCAAACCTATTCCATTTTTATATATTATTTGTACTTTATTTGTCCTGTATTTTTATCAAAAGTATGGTTAGTATTAATTAAATGTTCGGAAAATTCTGAAAAACCTATACTTGTTAAACATCTAATGTGTTCTTTGAGTCTAATGTTTACGTTTCTCGCGGCTTTATCTATATAGATTGCCGGGCAATTGTTACAATTAAGTTTATAGATCCCAGAATGCAAGAATGGCTTCTATAAACTTAATATGAAACCGAAAAGAAACTGAAAAGAAAAAGATAATGGGAGCACCTGGGACTCGAACCCGGGACCTCACGGTCTATCCGGGACATTGATTGGTTCAAGGTTCATGTCATCTTTCATTTTGAGAGTTGTCAATATTATCATAAATGATTAAAAATATATTACAATGAGGTGTATAAGATTCAATAAGTTATTAAAAAAAACAATGAAAAATGTAGTATGAATTCAAATGGTAGGTTTTTTACACTGTAGGAAGAAAAAATATTGATAAATAGAACCCTACGCTATTTATTGGTAGGTAGTTTGTTTTATTTAATAATATGTCAAAACAGAAAGAAATTTTTGCTTTCTACGCAAACATTTTAGCTAGTTATATGATGGAAACAACTGGTTACGGAAGGCCGTACGTATGGAGTTATAAAGAATTTTTACTGAAAAAGTTTAAGATACTAACTTTTGACTGCTAAAAAGTAAACTATGATAAGTTAACATTTTCTTAATGTTGTTAAGCCGTGATCAAATAAAGTAGATAATTTTCGTAGAGGTATAAAAATAGTGTTAACATTCCTTGCAAAGAACTCTAAAAATTTGTTCCCGCGCATGTAGTATGGAGGGGGGGGGGTAAAGCAGTTGTCGATGTTGACCGAATCCTTCCGACCGCAAACTTACTAAAGCATTTCTTGCTGGTGGCGTGTGCTGACTTCCAATGCTCTTTTAAGTAATAAAATACCAATTTACAGAAGATTATGGTAAAATCGATGAAAGGTTACACCATTGCGTCATTTTTTTTCCAATAAGACTTGTACAGTCTGCAAACATTAATTTGAATATAAATATGTTTTACAGTAATCTTTGGAGATCTATACGTGGCGAGCGCTTGTAATCGATTGAAGCCGCGTTATCTCATTGTAGCCAATGTACCTCATCTCAATTGATTATATTTGGAAATCTAATATTTACTCCGTTTGTATACCACAACGGTAATTTTTCATTTGGTTTTAAAAAAGAGTGCTAGGACAATAATATTTCACGCGCAAGTGGATGGAAGAAGATGTAGGTGACGCCTCACAAAGACATGGGACACAATCAAGTAAAACAAAAACTAGATTATGGTCATCGTATCGTATTGAGAGCTGATGATTTATGAATGCGGATGAAGTTGGGAGTGTTCGAATGTTAAATAACGTAATGGTTACGTTAGATAAATATTTGTTTCTCATAATTTGCCTTAATTTAAATAAAATCAAAAATGTTTAGAATTTCAATCAATCAATCATTCTGTGTAACTTGATAGCTGCTAGAATAGTTCAATTAGGAACAGTCTATTTACTTCTGGGTAAAATTTTAAAACCATATTCGTTTCATTTTTCAGAATGAGAAATATTGGAGAATCAGTAAATTTCTTTGGATAAAATTCATTCGTAGATTTGCTTAGCTTTACGTAAATCAACAAATCGTATCAAACAGCGTATCTTAGCTTTCAGAGAATATAATTTACTTTTTCAGAAAAAGAATCTAGGAAACTTTCGCGATCACGTAATGTTCACAAACAAAGAAAAGATATTAAACGGTATAATGTGTTTACAGAAAGAGATAGTGGAGGTATCTTACATCGATTTAAAACACGCAAGGTTGCTCTTGGTAAAAATAAAAAGATGCTTTAATATGATTGCAACCTTGGGAACATCAGAAACAATTTCTGTTCGAAACGTAAAATCAGGAATATCAATTTCTTTGTTTGGGTCTCTGAGATACACTTTACCATTAAAAATGTGTACGTCTTTAAACCATCGATTTTTTAAATTTATTTATATACAGATATTATAAAAAGAAACAGCACGATTTGACCCTTTTATCCAGAATTAAACAGTTTCAAATAACCTAGCTCTACTCGATGAAAAAACCGTACTAATGCATACTTATACTGTAACATTTTTGTGCCAAATATGTCAACAACATTGAAGCATTTGTTCCCCAGATGTTGAATCCATCGTATAGGAGTATAATTTTACGACGCTGAAGTTGAATTGTGACAATAAAATGGTAGGTACTACCTTTCTACTGATACTGCGTGCATTTCATGCTGTATATCTCTGACGAATTCGCCGATTGCGCTAATTCTCGGTGCCAACTCAGCCGCCGATGCATTGAATGACCATTTTTTACATACACCATCCATAAAACACACTTTACAATTCTTTGAAATACATTAAATAAAAGCCCTACAGTATCAATAGGCAGCCCGCTCACTGGGTAGTGAAGATTATCTCTACATGTATGCACCTCTAACCACAGTTGACACAGGAAGAAGGAAAAATGTTCCCTGACACTGTACACACAGATTTTACAATACGATATATATACAACACACTGTTTTATTTTTTGTAAGAGAATTAACTTTTTAAGTTAGTTAAAGTAAAGAAGGATTTAAAAAAATATTCTTAAGATTTACTTCACCGCTAATTTTGTTCTCGAAAATTTTTAAGTTTATTTTTTCTTTCATTTAAAGTTGTTTTCTAAAATAACGTACACGTTTATATTTTCGTCAAAACTCAAAACGGCAAACGCGCGCCCAACATTTGCACACGGTTGACATTTGTCACATGAGGACGAATCGCTTCTACGATTCGTTCTTGTGTTCAACAGCTCGGCTGTGGAATGATCTGCCGGCCTCTGTGTTTCCTCCATCCTACAAGTTGACTCTTTCCTATCCTCCATACAGCATCCCCGACGATGATATAGACCTTGAGGTAAATTATTTCACTCGGTGCCCCCTGTGTGGAGTCATGGATCATTTTTTTTATAAGAACATTTCATATTAGAACATCAAATCGAATTCATCGGTTTTACTAAAAATTATTAATATATTATGATCTTCATAATATATTACGTTTTTAATGAGGAAAAAAACCCCTTTGTTATGACATGTGAATCTTTCAAACGGACCGCCCGTTACGGCACAGTCAAAGTAGTCACAATTCCGACAGTAGTTAGTGCTAGTCAAACTGACAAATGATAATCCTATACCCATAAAAAACTCGAGTTAATCAAAGACACTAAAACTCAGAACAAAAACAAATAACATTAGGACCAACAGGATTTATATACATCGAACAGATGAACGCAGAGAGCTAAGACAACAATCAACTTATGACGCGATGTCGACACAATAAGAGGTTAGAGACGCCTGGATATTCCAGGAAACTTTATGAATTTGAATGTGCGAAGCAAGCGTGTTTCACGATAGAGCTGTGAGGACTTAATTTCTCTCCTACTCTCCTGTTAAGTGTTGTATTGTGATGTTTAGTAAGAACGACATTAATTTATTACTCGGTTACTTATTAAAGCCGTTCCTGCCGACAGTAATTCAACAAGTAAAGACATTGACAGGAATAGGTTATGGTACACAGACAATAAGTACATAGAGTAATCAGCTCCATGTTATCAACGTAATAATAATCGTACTATCAAAAACCTACTTAATTAATATACAAAATCTTACTTAATTAACAAACAAAACCTACTCAATTATCTAACAAAAAATATTGCATTACGTATATACATTTTAATAGCGCGTTAGTGAGAAAAGTGTTAAAATTAGAATTATCATGGATTTAAATTGAAATCATAAACGAAAAATTTACTTTGGAACACAAATTGTCCATGTACACAATTTAAAGCATCGACCGGAAAATACGTTTTTTTTTAAATTTTATTTTATGTAATCCAATTTATATAGCAAATACGAAAATTAAAAAAATAAACCATGAACCCGCAAAAAATTTCAAACTTGCCTCTAAAATCATGAAAAAATTATATCTATGGCCTATATTTCATAATCCAAAACAAAAATAAATAAAATACTTCTAATACGTACTAGAGATTCACTATATCTTTATTTTAAAAAAATTATTTTATTTTAGCCTCACATCCGGAATAAAGTTTTGTTTGAAACAGGGCAGCCGTTCCTCTTAATAATTTGTAATCCGATGGATTATATCCATCAGGTGGTTTCGTTGTGATTTTGTATTTAGTGTTTCTTTTGTCTCATTATATGTAATTTTTATATATTCACTATTTTTTTATAACCAGATTCTTCTCACGTAAGTGTGAATATCTGTAAATATCTAGCATAAACAAAATTAATACATTAATTAGTATGGGTTGCGTGGCGTTCCATTATTTCCGTCTACCCTTAGCTGTTTTAAATCATCTTCAACCACACACGTTAAGAGGAGCATATACTTTAGTTTAATCCAGTCCAACCTAAATTACCTAATAGAAATATGGGGAAGCACATACATTATGGTACATACCTGAACGAATTACAAATAATACAGGATAATGTTATGAAAAAAAATTAATTATAACCCAGACACCCCCACAAAAAACTATACCAATGAATCAACTTGCTGAAAATCAGAACTGTACGAATATAATATATGCCTATTAATCTACAAAATACAAAATGGACTTATACACACGAACACAGCATTTATGAAAAAACATCACAAGTACACGAATACTACACAAGACAACATGATAAATTATACATGAATACATTAAAGACTGAAAGTGGTAAAAGAAGCATAGTCCACGAGGGTGTATATATACATAAGATCTCCCAGATAGCCTGAAACAGATAATCGAGTAAAAACATTAAAAAAACTATTAACTGATAAATTAAAGTTTTTAAGAAAAGATTTTTGTGCATAGCGCAAAGGGTAACAATTATTTTTATAAACAATAATTATTAGCCTGAAACACTCATCCAAACATAATAAATTGTACACGAATACAGTATACTGAAAGTGGTAAAAGAAGCATAGGCCAAGCGGGTGTATATATATACGAGTATACAATCTCCTTCCCGATAGCCTGAAAACGGAGATTCAAATAAGAACATTTTAAAAAGCCTGTTTAATCTCAACATAAGTGAGCAAAATAACAATGTGTAATAAGTATATAAATAATATAATATAATATTAAGGCGATGCAATGGGAAGTAATGCAAAATCATGTATTTTCGGTTCGAGAATTTGATGGCCTGGAAATATCATAGATGATTTAATTAAATACTGCTAGTAGAACACACCTCCGCCTTTCGTTTAAGCGGGCATTTTTTTCTTGTGTCTTTTTATAAGCCTATAAAAAAATAGATATCAGATCATCATTATCAGATATTAAAAGATGTTTTAAGTGCAAACTCTCCTACTTACGAATACTTTTTTCCGATATTGTCGTGTTGTTAATTGTGATAAATTAAGTTTTTTAGAATATGACCGTAAAATATTTTAATAATTATGTCTGATCTTTACAGAATAGAATAAAACACGCATTTTGGTGATGGTTTTTTTGCGTAAATCGAAACATGCGGCCGATTTTAAGCGGGAATCTCAACCTTGTCGCCACCTGCATAAGGATCGCGTAATTTCGTTGGAATTTTAGCCGGTGGATCGCCTTAAGTAATACGATACCATATATAATACAAGTATTAAAGTAGGTTAAGAATAATATGTATGCATGTTGTTAATTAATATAATATGTATATATTAATTATTAATTGATAAACTAAAGTTTTTAAGACAAGATTTTTGTGCATAGCGCAAAGGGTAACAATTATTAGCCTGAAACACTCATCCAAATTGATAAGCCGACGTAGCTCAATGGTAGAGCATCTGACCGGCAATCAGAAGGGTGCAGGTTCGAGTCTTGTCGGCGACATTTATCTTTGCTCGGAAGTTTTTTTTCAATTTGGATGAGTGTTTCAGGCTAATAATTATTGTTTATAAAAATAATATGTATGTAGTTAAGTTAAGAAAGTGAGATAATCATATGTTTCTTTTAACCTAAAAAGGAATTTAAAAAAAAATTCGGCATTGATAAACCGCCAGGTATTTTAAAGCTGCTTTTGCGTTATCGTTATTTCAGTAAGGAGCTGTTCTAGTCGATTCCATGTCAAGGTTATGAACACAAAACTCTGAAAGTTATCCAATGTTCTGTGTTCAAACTAACCTTAAAGTTGTCTTTGTCTCTGGAACCCGATATGCCCGTCTTGTTCTTCAAATATCCACCCGAGACCCTAAATCTACGCTGATGTTCCCGTGGATGCTGGATACTGCCAGTCTCATTTCGAGACATTATTGTAATACATAATATTATCATAATATATTATGCAGATGAAAGCAGTCTGTTGGAAGTACCCTCTGTTATTTACGTATTAACCTTCCCGTATCCAAAATGGCAAATGACTTTACCTTGCTTCTTTACTGTGTAATAACTTCATAACCTTACGCTATCACCAGCTATGAATTTAAGCAATTAATAAAAAAGGTGTTTTAAAACACGTTTTTTAATTTTTTTATTTACATTTTAAAAAAGAAAAAAATACAATGCAAACTGCTTTTTCTTAGTTTGTCTAACGGGAGCTTGTTATTTAAACTCAAAATTTACAGATAATAATAAAAAAAATCATAAAAAGCACATGTAACAAACATAAAACAAATTCTTCTCGAGAATCTTAATCAAAAATATTTCTAAAAAAATATATTAAAAAAATTAATAAAATAAAAACATAAACGACAGCAATAAATCATACATAAAATAATATTTCCTTATTATATAATACAAATAGATTCTTGCAGCTAGCCAAGTTTTCAATATATTATTGTCTGGTTTTAATACAGATTTTTTTATTTATTTCAGCGGTATAAAAAGGTTGGAATCATGTGATCTAAAGTTCTTTGCCCATATTAGTTTGTATTAATATTGAAAACATCAAAATTCTTTCGAAATCGCACAATAATCCCATTGTTTCACTGCTTGGAGCAAGTGAAACGAAGGGATTACCTATAATTAGGGTATGCAGTGAGACTGGATATATATAGCAAGGAAGTTAAGAATATGGGGAGAGGAAGGTTGAGAAGTACCAGACTATTCAGATCTAGTCATAAAATACGGCTAAAGCTACTTCAAGCAGTTTTTCGATTATAAAAGACAGTTTTTTACCATGGTGAAACTGAAAGTATCTACCACTCAATTATACATTTTTACAAAAATACATAATAAAACATAAAAACGAATAGTGTACTGGCTGCAGGTTCCAGGGTGTTACATACTCTTAGTATCACCTTGGTGACAGATTTCTATTCAGAATCGAAACTTTGGTTGAAATATCTTAAGCCGTGCTTGGTGACCAAATCTGAAAAGCCAAGTACTTACCAAGAGTTCTTTTCCCCATCTTTTTTTAATTACCACTAGCCTACCTCACAAAATACCATAGCTATGGATGCCGTAGTCCGACTGATTCCGGACAGTCGGGTACAGTTGGAACTTTTGTGGCATAATCCCAATAAAAAAATCACTTGACCCAAACAATATAAGTAGTGAAAGGTGTTATGCATTTATGACATAATAGTTAAACTCCGATTACTACACAGAGCAAATAATAGATAGAGATTCCCTGACACTCAAGGGGAAGAAAAAAAAAAATCAGAGAGGCGGGGGCCAAGTTAGGTTTGCCACCTATTCAAGTAAAACACCAACTAATTCAAAAAGTTCGGCTTGCTTATAAAAACCGAATACTTTGTTAGAGCATTTAGTTTGACTCTTTTTACAAGTGTTTTGTAATTTGCTAACCGCATTCAAAATCACGTGATACAAACGTGGACGAAAATGAACCAATGTTGGTAACAAAATGGGTGTCACGTGACGTCGTGTTAAGAGAAAGTCTATTAATTCTGACGTCAGTGAATTACAACAACACGGAAACTAAGAATAATGTAGGCAAGGACGCTAAGCTCCTTTCTATATAATGGTAATAATTTGTCTGTCTTGATCTCGAGAGACTCTCAGACATAACTCCCGCACCGACAGTGTTATCTACGTGAAACAATCGAAACTAAGATATGACAAACAGAGTTTCAGAAAATGCAATGGGTTTTTTAAGAATGCATAAATGATATAATGTATAAACATATGAAAACAGATAACATGATACAGAAACAAATCACCGATGAAGCTTTTTTAATCAGTTTTTTCGATTCTTTCACTAGATATATTTATTATATTATTTATTTGTAATAAGTTACAACCTGTAATAATAATAATTGTATTTTTTTATGTAGCACTATTTAGTGACTGACATCACCTCAAGGACGTTTTACATTTTCCTTGTCGAAATTTGTAACCCTTTTTAAATAGACATGTTTTTAGATTTTTTTAAAGGTTTCGAAATTGCTTTCTGACATCAAACCAAAATGGAAGGTCATTCCAAGAATGTGGACCCAGTACATTAAAAGTTCTGTCCCCAAATTTACCAACATTCATACGAGAGAGTTCAACCAGTCTGTTCGACTTATCAGACTTAAGCGTGATTGCCCCTCAAGCAGAGATCAGTCAAGTATAATGGTGCCAGCCCGTTCATTGCCTTATATAACATAAGACAAACCAGTTTTAAACCCTTCCTGTGACTCAATGCCAGTGTATGCAATCATGTAGAAGAGGTATGATTTGATAGTATTTGGTGGCACAACATATTAGACCAGCTGCTGTGTTGAACACTCCTTGCAGACTGTTCAAATGTACATTAGGCAGACCAGCATACAAACAATTGCCGTAGTCCAATCTGGAGACTACAAGAGAATTTAGAAAAGTCTTAGCAGAAAACCGAGTATGGAGTATCTTAAACTCCGAAGATCATCGACCCAATGTAGTCAGACTACCTTACTGAATAATACTCTTACAATATAATGACTAAAACCTTAAATTTAAATATCATTCCAAAAATAAATATTCAAACATCTTTTGGAACAGGAATCCCTAGTAAGGAGGACTATGAATATATTTAATTTTTTTTTTTTAAATTTGTTAAATACGTCAATTTTAAATCCCTATTTCAGGTTTAAATGCATTTTAGATATGACTTAAATAAAACGTGAACGTATTTTCAAAACTTACCACTCAATAATTTGTTAACGCATCGATTGTTCATACGGTAAAGTTGCGGTGTGACATCTTGGGAGCGGGTGGAAATTTTCCAACTCGGCATGGGAAAGGTTAAGTGACTGCACCGTCACCACCGCGACTCAGCTTTATGACGCGTGATTTATGAGCAACTTACGCGACAAGACAGATACGACTTAAGTTTCGCCATTATTTATCTATTTTAAAACCGGCATTATGCATAAATATGTATAAATAATTATGCATAAATATTCTAATATTAATGGAAAATTATGACTTAAAACAGAAGAAAGAAATTTGTTAATTTTTTATTTGAATATTGTACTTCTTCCGACTATCTGGAGCCGGTGGGACTTTGGCATCCCCGATTGGGGTATCATATTAGGCAAAAGGGGGTGGGGAAGCAAAGGGTTGGAAAGTACTTGGCTATTCTGATCTGGCCACCAAACATTGCTTAAACAATTTATAACGGACCGACTACCATGTCTGACGCAATGTAGGTATGCTGACTCTTTTCCACGGATATTTCAATGGAGCCTGCAGCGTTGATCCCTTCCGCGACGGTGCACGTTCGTGCAACGCGAGAACGGGTCGTTTCGCCGACTCGTTTTTGTATAAATCGGCTCGTATATGGAACGAGCTACCGGCATCTGTCTTTCCTCCAACAAATTCTTTCCCACAGCCTCCTCTTTAACCCGCCTCACAATATTGAACAACCAATGGTAGCGATATAGTTACCCTGTGAAGTGTAAATAAAAACAACCTTTCTTTTCTGAATTATGGTTTTTCACCAGGGCGGTACTGATAGTATCCACCAATGCCATTTCTATTAACATCGACATTTTGTATATACATGTCAAAAGAAAAATGTATTGCTATTCACATATTTGGAAAAAAATGGCGACCTGATTTCTAAAATTTCCAGAGTGGGTTTTCCAATTCCATGACTACATCATTACAAAAGCTCGCACCTCTTTAGCTCTGCCCACACAACGCGTTCCTAGCGTTCGAGGCAGTTCACAACCAAAAAATAAATTTGTAGTCAAAAGCGCATACAAAATCAAATGTTACCATAATAAAATTTCTGGCCTTTGTA
Source organism: Halesus radiatus (assembly GCA_022606495.2). Taxonomy (NCBI): domain Eukaryota; kingdom Metazoa; phylum Arthropoda; class Insecta; order Trichoptera; family Limnephilidae; genus Halesus; species Halesus radiatus. Next base: position 27,592 of record JAHDVE020012080.1, read on the forward strand.
TTAATGTTCAAGTATTGCTTGATACTTCCTCGCACTCGTCTGGGTCATGCGTCTCATGCTTAGCGGTGTCAACGAGCTTTTCAACAATCGATGATACTCTCAGTGTTGGCAGTGTGAAAGACCATTTTTATAAATAAATACCTTGCTTAGGGGAACGGCTGCGCGGCCTGTTTCACAAAAAACTTAATTTTCGATTTAAGGCCAAAATACTCACCCAAAGATTCATGAAACAGAGGGAAACGGGACGCTAGATGCAGAGCGAAAAAAAACGCAATTAACAATAAGACGAATCAGGAGACAAGAAGCAAGAAACACACCGGGAGTGAAGAGTATGAAGCAGTGGTAAATGGGTTACAAAGCAAAGGGAAAGTGGAAACGCGTATCTGAAAGCGGTAATCAAGAAGCATCACACAACGGGGAGCTGGAAACGAGAAACAAGAAGCAGCGGGAAGCAACAACCAAAAACAAAACATATATGGAAAACAGGAAGCAGGAAACAGGAAGCGAGTAGCTGGAAGTAAGAAGAAGCTGGAAGCAAAAAGAAGCGGATAAAAAAGATCACCAACGCTCAGTCAAATCATTGATTCGCATGCATCCTTAATTCCATTATTGGCTTATAAGGTTGCCATGTATACCAGTCGCAAAATTCTAATCGTCTTCCCATCCACACAGCACGTGTTCCAAGTCCTAACAAATCAGTGCGCCCTATTGTACCGGTCTCACCGGGACAGGAGTGCTCCTGGGTGGGATGGTACAATTGTATCGTATAATACTCATCCAAACTGAATGATCTTTTTTCAAATTAACTGGACAATCTTTTACAGCCTTTTACATCGGTAAAACGGCTAGAAACATTCAAATAAGGGTGGTCGAACACTTGAGATGTCTAAACAGTGTCGGATTTTCAGAATTCGCCACCCACCTTATCGATAAAAATCACTCATTTAATAAATCTTCCGGTATATATGTATTACATAGAAATGGGATAGATCTACGCCTTAATAATCTTGAAGCCCTTGAAATAAAAAAAAGTCATTAAAAATCAATAAAACCAATCTACTTAATAAACAACTAGATTTGTCTAACACACCCATTTTTTTAATATATCCATTACCTCCGCCCACCTTCACCCCTCCCTCTGAAGCTCTTCCTTCCTTGCCCCCCACCTAAGTTGATGTTCTGTCTCTCTCTTCTAATTTTCTATTAAATACCATGTATTTCTGTATTATGTTTAATATATTGTGTATTCACCCCTGAGGAAGGTTCAGGTTGAATCGAAACCAGTTGGATGAAAAAATAATAAAGTGAATTAAAACAAAGTTTTTTTTATTTTTTATAATTATGTATTCCCACAAAGTGTTTGCTACATGTAAAGATTCATTAAATAATTGCTTAGGTTGCCTCTGAATTCACAAAAAATCTATTTCTTTAATGGCCTTTACTTTGTAAGATCGAGAATTTTTTTGATGTACTTCAATTCCGTACTAGATATTTGATACCCTTTTATGAAAATTAATATCATTTAGTTTAGGTTGTGTATTTTGGCCTCAAATCCCAAATTAAGTTTTGTATGAAACGGCCGCGCACCCGTTGCCCTTAAAAGAATTCACGACCCTTGCTCTTTCTTACATTGTCCGTTGAATAAATATGATGGTCTCCTTTAAAATTTTTTTTTTTTTTACATAAATACGGCACAAGAGTCCCAACTGCTCCCAACCGTCTGAATCCAATGAGACTATGGCATCCCCAATTGGGGAATGCTGTGAGGCTGAAGGTATTGGGGAGGGGAAGGAGAAGGGGACGATGAAGGGAGGGAAATACCTGTTTTTTCAGATTTGGTCACCAAACACGGCTAAAAGCCATTTCACGCAACGTTTCAATACTGAATGGTGGTCTTTCACCAGGGCGATACTGAGAGTATCTTCCACTCTGGAACGTACTTTTATGAACGTACGTTATAAAAATCTGTGTCTATCTCGACATTCTTTGTCAAAGAAACAATTTTCAGTTCCAACGTCATGATGCCAAAAACCAAAAAAAATGCAACGAAATGTTTGTTTCCTGCTTGTCAATTTTTCAGTTGTGAAATCTCGGAACAACGTACTCGTATATCGTATTGCAAATTTTTGTGTACAGTGACAGGAAACATTTCTCCCTCTTTCTGCGTCAACTGTGGTTAGAGGTGCATAAATGTAGAAGTAATCTTCTCTACCCAATGAGCGGGCTGCCTATTGCTACTGTTTTTTTGTAGTTTGTCTAACGGGAGCTTGTAATTTGAAACATAAACATTTACAGACAAGGTTACAAAATATGTAAAATAAAAACATAAAAACACAATATATAAAATAAAACATATAAAATATTTGTAACAAACTTAAAACATAAATATTTCTCAAGAATCTTACTCGAAAATATTTCTACAAAAACACTTAATAAAAATAAATAAAATAAAAACATAAACGAAAGCAATAAATCAAAAATAAAATAATATTTCCTTATTTTTTATACAAATAGCTCCTTTCAGCTAGCCAAGTTTTCAATGTGTATTAATGGTTTAGTTTTAACACAGTTTTTTTTATTTCATCGGGTAACATATTTATACAACTAGGAATCATGTGTTCTAAAGTTCTTTGTCCATATTTGTTTTTATGTTCAGGAATCATTAATCCTTCATTAGAATTGAGACGAGTATTGTAATTGTGCTCTAGTCTATTTGTATTAAATATAGGGTTATTAATGTGCTGAAATATAATTTTGTACCACAGAATTGATAAAAGTATGGAATATTATGCCTCTGTTCGTATAAACTTTTATGTGCTAATAATTTAACCAATGAATTTTGTACTGATTTAACATGATTGATGTTTATTATACAGGAAAGTCCCCAGGCTGTAATTCCATACCTTATAACAAATACAGCTAATGATAAATAAATTATTCGAAGTGTACAGATTGGAACAAAGAATTTTAATTTAAATAATCTAGTAACAATTGATCTTATTAGTACACAAACCTTATTTATTTGTAAATCCCACTTGAAAAAACATTCAATAATGACACTAAAATAAACATTTGATTTGACAAGTTCAACATTTTCTCATGTACACGATGCAGGAATGCCATCGTGTAAACAATCTGAAGTATGTGTTTTTATTTCAGGTGTAATATATACTTTTGCATTTGGGGATCTTATTTGCATCAATTTAGTTTTTTTTTGCATTTATAATTAATCCAGAATCATGAGACCATTTTAAAAGTTCAACGTAGTATTTTTGTAAAAGGTCCATACATGTTTGCAAATCACTGCTAGAAATTACCACAGCAGTAACATCCGCATACACAAAGTGCTTTACATGTCTCATAATGTATTTAATAAATGATACATAAATAATATACAAAATTGGACCTAATATGGAACCTTGAGGAACGCCTGCCATTAACTTCATTTTTTTACTTAAAGTGTTCAATAGTTTCAATTTCATACATCGGTTGCTTAGATGCTTGATGTAGGTACACATATTAACTCTAAATACAGATAAAACTAAATTTTTAACTTTTAGAATATCAAATAAGCTTATTCTCTACAACACAGTCTCAAACTTCACAGCTATAGCTCATTGTTATAGTCATATCCTTGCCCTTCGATAAATAGAGTTGAAAATATAAAACATCTCTGTATACACATACACGACCTTCTTAAGTGGAATACATAAGTTACAAACTTAATAACAAAACTAAGGAAACTCACCTATTTCTTTAAAAATGTTAGATATATACTGATAGAAAACAATTGAGGCAAATTTTCTGTACTCTTGTACAATCGTCTCTCTAATATGGTATTATACATTGGGGTGGCGCCACAAATACTTGCCTGGAGCCTTTAGCAAAGATCCAGAAACTAATCGTGAAGGTTATTCTTATTAAGGTGATGCTATGGGAAGTAATGAAAAATCATTAGTTTCGGTTTGAGAGTTTGATGGCGTAGAAATATCGTAGATGATTTAATTAAATACTGAAAGTAGAACACACCTTAGCCTTTCATTTAACCGGGCATTTTTTTGGTGTCTTTTTATAAGCCTAGAAAAAAAATAAAGCATCAGACATTAAAGGCCAAACTCTCCTACTTACGAACCCCTTTTCCAAAATTGTCGTATTGTTCGTTGTGGTAAATTAAGTTCTTTAGAATATTACCGTAAAACATTATAATAATTATGTCTCAGCTTTACAGAATAGAATAAAAACGCATTTTGGTGATCGTTTTTTTTGCGTAAATCGAAACATGCGGCTGATGTGAAGCGGTACTTCCAACCTTGTCGCCATCTGCATAAGGAGCGCGTGATTTCGTTGGAATTGTAGCCGGTGGATCGCCTTAAGGAGGAGTATTGATTTTATTTTTAAGAAACTAAATGTCACCGACTTAAAACCCCGAAAAAACATATTTTAAAATATCCATATAATAATAATAATAATAATAATCGGATTATTTTTATAGCGCCGTTTTTGTGAAAAATCACCTCAAGGGCGCTGTACGAATATTACTTCCTATTCTTATATGGTTGTTATATTATTCTTATATTATTCTTATATTACGTCTATTCTACGATGGATATAGAACAAATATTGTCATATAACCCCACTTCTAAGGGATCAGCTTCATTGGCTTCGATGCCCTGAAAGAATAGAGTTCAAGATCTGCTTACTGACCTTCAAAGCATTGCAGGGAATGGCGCCAGTCTATATATCTGAACTATGCATCCGACAGGACTTAAGTGATAGACAGCTTACTCTGAGGTCAGCAGATCTAGATGCTACTAATCGTCTAATTGAACATTCAAGGTCAAATCGAGCCGTTTACTATGATCGCTCTTTTCGCGTAAATGGCCCTCTCATTTGGAATAAACTTCCCCCAGCTCTTACTAATGTCCATAAATTGACTGAATTTAAACGGGCTTTAAAAACAAACTTATTTAAAAAATCCTTCTCTCTATAAATTTTAATTTCTTTTCAATTTATTATAAAAAGTCATTTCCTCGAGCCTCTGGTAGTTGTTTGGTTTCGGTTTCCTCCGTATATATATTTTCTAAAAAAAAAAAAAATTATGTGAAGTCCGTTATTGCTGAACATAACCTGACTCCTGTCTTAAAATGTTACTATTTTTGTAGTAATATTGTGAATGTATTATTGTTGTATAGCCATATGTATACTGTATAATATTATGTAAATTTTTTTTTTTTTTATGAATATGCACCTAAGGAGTACTGTAGGAGTAATATTAAGAATAAGCAAGAATGAATGTAATATGTTAAGAATGTATAAATAGTATGTAAAAGTAGCACTGTAGGAATACCACTGAATGGAGTTATTTAATCATGTTTAAGTTTATTTAGAGTTAAGCGCACTTGAAGTGAAATAACACAAAACTGCGCTATATAAATGCTTTGTTATTATTATTATTATTAAACACTAGAGCCCTAAGACAATCACATGTAAAGTCATTAAATATTTCAGTTTGTAAATCCTCTTATGGAGAAAAAAGTATTAATTAAAATGCTTCTCTAACTAGTGACATAAAAAAACGCAAAACAATAGTTTCTTTAAAAGTGCTTTATTGATCACTTCCAATAAACCTGTCAGCTTCTAAATTCTTTTATGCCTCTATGTTAGTATACTTTTGATTATTTTTTTTATTAAATTGTAATCTATTAATCTATTTGTCATCTAAATATTCTAGCTGAACAACCACCCCTGTAAATTGCCATCTCAACACAGGCGTTTCACACCTAGTGAGATGGGCAATTTACATCAGCCGATAATAAATGTTCGTACATGTAATACATAAATAAAAATTAACAACTTTAGAATTTTCAGGTTGATTTTATATTGGAAATACAGTTTCAATTCTTTCCCCTTTATTAATGTCGTTATTTGTATGGATCGGTGTTGACAATACTAATTTCATGAATATGTATTTTTGATGGGCAGGGGGTTATTTCCGATATCTGAATAGCGTTTTGCTGTTCTATCCAGTGTTGATTTGTTTGCCATTGCATTGAATCCAATTGTACGGATCAACATGAATGAAACGCGCTAATAAATTAAATTTGATTAATTTTTATGGACTATATGGAAGAGGATTGGAATAGGATGATGACTGGAGGCTAATGGACCGAGGCGTCGGATCATAGCCAGTGGAGAGTATTTGTGGAAGAGGCCAAATTCCACCCAGGGGATGTAGCGCTGTGATTAAAATGATATCAAATATTATTGACCGGTCAGTAGCTGAGTTGGCATCGCGTTTGGGTCACACCCAGGCGTCGTGAGTTCAATTCCTCGGCTGGCCAAGTCCTCCATTTACGACACAAGCAATATCTTCCGCTTACTGGGATGGTAGTAGGAGATTTTCAAATATTGTCAGGTTATTCGTAACCAGGGAATATTTGTCTTTCTTTAAAAAAAAAAAAAAGTCGTTTCAATTTTTTTGCCTCTTTAAAAACCTTACGACCGTATTACATAAAAGTAGTATGATTATTTCGAAATAACAAATTATCCCCCTCCGACGTACCCTTAATTACAAATAAGATGATATTATAACAAACACAGAAATTAACTATAACTTCAATAAGCATCGTGTTGACATTTGCGCTAATATTGCTAACTTTTCTTTTTCACACCACGTTTAAAACACTGGTTCAGGAAGAAGGTGGTAGGATAAAACCACTGAGAGTTACCATACTGCCTCAGGAAGCGAAATCTTACATACTGTTTTAAACTCTGAACCGCGAAGGAGTAATTCTCCCCGTCAACTTAATAAAACTAAACCAACTCCAAGCCTTCTCCTAGGGAGGAATTGAATGTAATTCTGGTAAAGATAATACAACTTGCTAGACATTCTAGTCAGTTGCTAACGCAGTAGCAACGCGTGGATTGATTTCACATTGTTTTATTATTCTTCTGGAAAACATTTACGACAATTTTCTATGTAGAGTTTTCTCAATATTTAAATATATGGACGTACGTCAAATAAAAGTAACGGAACTGATAACTGATGGAAAGACACACCTACGAGAAACGGTGTTAAAATTACATATTTGTAAAAAGCATTAACTTTGTGGCTCGCCATAATTTACAATAAAAAACACATAAATTTGTTGTAGACCACTTTTATTTTATTAAAACTCTACCGGTTTCGGAAGCATTCTTCCTTCATCAGGAGAATATTAAAACTAACTTATGATATAGAATATTGACAAGACATGTAAATTTTAGGTGTTGGAGTGGGGGGTAAGCAAATGGGTAGTGGTAATTGTAGGATTTCCGGGAAGAACAGAGCGATTTATTGGAAAAATATTAAGAATGGGACTAAAAGATAAGTTAATTTGGTTATTTAAAATACTAGCATTATTATTCAGGGATTTTCTAATTTCGAGTGCTTCTAAGTTATCCAATTTTTTGCTTTTATTGTTACGGTGAAGAATTGTTTCACCTGTGTCAACAAGGTAGAGTTTTAATAAAATAAAAGTGGTCTACAACAAATTTATGTGTTTTTATTGTGGTGTTAAAATTGGTTGGAGGCAAGAATAATATCTCGTGATAATGATTCAATAAGAGTAACTTTAATAACAAGGAATAAAGAGGACACATGGAATTATTACTTTAATGAAAAGAACCGCTAACTCTGAACACGTAACACGATTTACATCAAATTTCTGTAGCCAAGAAAAGTTGCTAACATCAGAAATGATTCAACACAAAACTTGCACAAATTTGCCGTATTTTATTGCTTCGGGTAATGTATTTTGTAATTTCTACAAAAGATTGGATGGTTTGGGCATGTGGAGCGAATGAACAAAGAAAGGAGTGTAAGAAGAATGTATGACGCGAATGTGGATGGAAGAAGAAGCCGGAGACGCCCGAGGAAGACATGGCACGATCAAGTGAATCAAATACTCGAGTCGGGCCATGTCAGAAGTCGGAATAACAGAAGAGAATGTATGAGGCGTTGTATAAATGTGAATGAAGCAAGAAGTGTATGCCAAGATCGAGTTGTTTGGCGGTCCGTCCTCTCTGCCTACCCCTGCGGAGAAACGGCGTGATGGTTAGTTAGTTAGTTTTAGTTAGTTACAAAAGATTGGTATCCACTTTTTGACGTCATTATTAATAAATAAAATAAAAAATACTTTGTAATTAATTTAACATACCGGTTTACAATTAGACAAACATTAAATGTTAATAGTCAATTAAATATTATTAATAAAAAAATATTAATATTTTTATTGTCAAATAACTATTTCTTATTTTTTTTTTTTAAATATTAACAACTTACAAAAAATATACTGATTAAATAAAATACACCTTTTTAAACTCTATTCCACTTATATTTTTGACCGTCACAGGCTGAAACCGATCACGATCAAAAATAAAAGTGGAACAGAGTTCAAAAAATATTTTATTTAATCATATTAAATTTTTTTTGTTGTAATATTAAATATAAATATAAAAAAAATCTTCTTTGATTTCTAATATAAATTTGTTATCCAATGTTAAATAAGATTTTTTAATGACATTTTTGATTTATTACTTAAGTAATTTAATCACTTTCTGATTGTGTTTATTAATTTTCTATTCGTATATTACTGTGTTCTATGTTTATCATTTATCTATACTTGACATTATTATTTTTTAGTATTCTGTATATCCTGATGAAGAAAACATCGCTTTCTACACATGTTGATATTTATGTATTAAAAAAGTGGTGTTTACAAAGTGATTTTTAATTTAATTTTTTTTTAATGTATTTCGTGTTTGCCATATTACATTATTGGGAGATAAATACAATAACTACATTTTGACCACGGAAATAAGATAAATTTATTGATATGCATCTATCAAAGAACAGCAACTGAGAAAACGTCGACATTTTGTCACAAGAGTAATAAAATTCCAGCTTTTTTTACAGTAACACACAGGAGGCCTTGAGGGAAATGATTTCCTTTGGAGATGCTGTATGAAGTATCTTGTGAAGGATTTAAAAAAAAAAATTTAACTAAATAAGTACTCGTACATGAAAATAAATCCTTTAAGGTGCTGCGGCATTTATATTATGAGGGGACAATATATTTCTCCAGTATGCGTCGATGCTGGAGGCTGGACTGAGGCGGGCTTCCATGATGAGGATATTCCTGGAGCTGTTTATTCTTTCCCTCATTCCAGCCACCCTGGATCTTATAAGGGCTGCAAAACCGGTAACTCGTCCTTCATGAACATACTGGAAGCGCTGCAGTATCTGGGGAGGCCAAACATTATGTTTTATTGATGTTACATTTATCAGAAGATTGGTGGCACAAGAAGAGTTGGTATTTATTTATATTTTTAGGACTGGAGAATATTTATAAAATGACCTCAAAAAGCTTAAGAAGTTTGTAATAGATTTTCACTTTTTATGATTCAATGTTTTCACAGAACCAAAACTTTAGTTACAGAAGTTTTAAAATGTATAATTGTATAATAAATCGTACAATATAATAATTCATACAATATAATAAATCGTACAATTTATCAAATCGTTCATTATAATAAACCGTACAATATAATAATTCGTACAATATAATAAATCTTAAAATATAATAAATTGTACAATATAATAAATTACACAATATAATAAATCATACAACATAATAAATCATGCAATATAATAATTCGTATGATATAATAAATCACACAATATGATAAATCGTACAATATGTTAATTTTTTACAATATAATAATTTATACAATATAACAAATCGTACAATATAATAAAACGTACAATATAATAAATTGTACAATATAATAAATTGTACAATACACCGGAAAAGTTCGCGCGGAATAATTGTTGCAAGAATAAACTTTTTTCTTAAGTAAAAAAAAGTAGTTATTTAGTTTATTTGGAAGCCCGGCAGTAAACAAGCATGTCTTACAGTAATTGTAACCTTCCTTTGAAGTCGAGTAGTAAAACGGGGTTAAAGACGTCCTGTTTTTTGAAAAGCTTCTGTAAAATGCTCCAGGGGATATTGTACTCAAAGTAACCCCTTTTGCAACACAAGTAGCGCAGTAGTAAAACTGCGAAACCATAGATAAGGACTAAACTGGAGATGCCCTCTCTGCAAGTAATTGTAAAAACGCATCGGCACATTATTGAACATGCGTATAACTAAGAAGGAATAAATTATACCTACCTGTAGCTGAAAAATGTTACTGAAATATTCATGGCCCATCTCTCTTGTTTTTTAATAGATAAATATACATAATTTTTTTTAACAAAAATGTGAAATAACTGGAGTAACCCGTTCTAAAGTCACATTGTACATGGTTTTGTGTATGTCGTTCTACCGGTATTTTAATGTAAGATGCTCTGAGGAACTAGCGCCATTGATCCTTTCGGCACCGGTGCATAGTCAGGAAACACGCCAGACGCGCGCCCAACATTTGCAAACGGTTGACATTTGTCACATGAGAACGGGTCGCTTCTACGACTCGTTCATGTGTTCAATAGCTCGGCTGTAGAATGATCTGCCGGCCTCTGCGTTTCCTCCATCCTACAACATGGGCCTCCTGTGCGTAGTTACTGTAAAAAAAATAAATTATATGAAGTATTTTTTATTAATTAATAAACTAAAGTTTTTAAGACAAGATTTTTGTGCATAGCGCAAACGCTAACAATTATTTTTACAAACAATAATTATTAGCCTGAAACACTCATCCTGAAACAGCATCCGACCGGCAATCAGAAGGGTGCAGGTTCGAGTCCTGTCGGCGACATTTATCTTTGCTCGGAAAGGTTTTTTTTTTCAATTTGGATGAGTGTTTCAGGCTAATAATTATTGTTTATAAAAATAAAGTAATTTTTGTAAGCGCCTATGTAAACTTTATTAAAGTAAGTTTTTGAAAATATGTTAATACATTACGAGTATTTCATATTAGTACATTAAATCGCATTCATCGGTTTTATTAAAAATTATGATCTTAATAAGAGAGTACGTTTTTTAATAATGCTCGACGTATGGGCTAAACGTGTTAAATTCAAAAAATTAAATCAACTGGGTGCCTAATAAAATTGTAGTTTATTTTTTACGGCCCTTTTAACAAGCGATTATTTTCTTGTGAAAATCACTAACACAGAATTATTTGCGATTTACTATGTTTGTTAATACAATTTTTATACCACAGAACTGCTATATTTGAATGCTTTTCAAGTATCTGGAAAGATAGTTACAAGACAGTACCTTGCATTTTATTGTGACAATTCAACTTCAGCGTCGCAATATTATTCCCCTATGCGACTGATTCAACATGTGGGGAACAAATACTTGGATGTTGTTGACATATGTGACACAACAATGTTATAGAAAAAGCATGCATTAGTACGCTTTTTTTCATCCAGTAGGTTATTTGAACTATTTAACTCTGGATAAAGGTGTCATATTGTGTCGTTTTTTGTATATTATCTATTATAATATATACCTTTTCAATATTATTTGTAAATATCCATGTCAAATCTTCTAACGGGCGTAAATAAATTAATGAATAAATAGATGTTTTAAATTCAATAGAAACAGTTTCTATTTTATATGAATTACTGAATAATATTTAGATAAGGCACGAAGCAAAAAAAAATTTAAAAATCGTTCCACTTGCTTAAGGGTAAGAGTTCCCTTAACTTTAGGAACCCTTATATGGTTCTGGCATGTAGAGCGAATGAACGAAGAAAGGAATGTAAGAAGAATATATGACGCAAATGTGGACGAAAGAAGAAGCCGGAGATGCCCGAGGAAGACATTGCACGATCAAGTGATTCAAATACTTGAGTCGGGCCATGTCAGAAGTCAGAATAATAAGATGAGACCATGTATGCATGGCAATGAAGCAGGAAGTGTATGGCAAGGTCGGGTTGTTTGGCGGTCCGTCTTCTCTGTCTATCCTTATTAGTTAGTTCGCCTACAGCAATCGACCGAGATGGACATGTGACACATCAAAATGTCCAAGACAGGAATCGAACAACGAGCCTAACTAAACGAAAGAACGATCGAATGGTTGAGTCTTTTGACCCAGTGGCTTCTATTATACAGAGCCAAATTCCAAAACCACGCCCCCTTCATCTCTATCCAACAACCGCTGTAGGAGCTGCATTCGTTCGGCAAATGAGGAATTTGGCTAACCCGGTTCACTCATCGTGTTCCTAGTGGGACTCGAATCGACAATACATTAATGGGAAATAGAGCCTCTAATTATATGCCTTTGTTTTTTATAGGGCAACTATAATTTACAGTTTTAATTCAGGACTGAAAGGACTATACCAAGATGAAAAAAATATTTTCATTATTGCTATACCAATCTAGTTAACTGTGTCTCAATGTGTGCAACCTCATTAAGTATTAAACCCAATTCCGGCAACTAGGTAAAGTTGTTAGTTGTTCCAGCTCACGCGGTGTTTGCGAAAGGCCAACACTGACTGCAGACTGTATTTATTCCGCCGCCAACTAAATTATGCTATTGACTGTCTTTTTGCTTGTTTTCGTCATCAAGGTGCGCTTGTCTTTATAACTGTCACATGAAGTTATGGCGATTCTGTAGATTAATATTTGTATAGAATATTAGAAGTTAGTGTGTTAAAAACCATGACCAATTTTCGAATAAGGAGATTAGAAATTATTTACGTGTAGGAAGGAGTACGGGTAGGAGTAGGGGTAGGGTTAGGGGTAGGGGTGAAGGCCTGGGCAGGCAGGGCAGGAGCAGTAGCAGGGCAGGGCAGGCAGGCAGGCAGGCAGGGCAGGGGCAGGCAGGCAGCAGGGGCAGGGGCAGGGGCAGGCAGGGCAGGCAGCAGGCAGGGGCAGGGCCAGGTGGGCAGGCAGATAGGTAGTAGGGGTAGGGGTAGGTCGTTGATCTACATAACATGATCGAGGTTAAAGATTTATAAATTGGGAGTTAACATAATATATCATTAACGTTACGTCGGAGTATTTATACTACAGATTTTTATACAAACATGAACATTAAAAACTCCTGCAAAGCGGCCCAGGCAGATATGAGACAGTCTTGAATCTTATACGTTCTTCCTTTTTCACTTTAACGTGATTGAGTGTAATACCGTGTTTAAACACACAAATGGTATTTTTGAATCGATTTGGTTGTCACAGATAAATGGCATAACGTACTGAAATCAAGAAAACATATGTTTCACAAATGTTTAACACATGTGCAAAAGTTAGTGGAAATTTTGGAAAAAAATTTAGTGATAATATTTATAGAAAAGAAGCAATTTTAGACAAATTCAGAAAACCAGATTCGATTCCTTCAGTTTCAGAAGATCCCGTCTCCCGAGTTTAGTGAACAAGTTATTTCTTCCAAAACATACTCACTGCACCTCCTAGCTCAAAAGCAGAATGTTATTTCCGTACAATAACAATGTTCCTAAGTAAACTGTTCCTAACCTGATGGAAGGAATAAATTAGGGTCTAGAACGAAAACAATAATAGCGCTTCAGTAAATCTGTTTATTTATACATCAGGTCATTAGGACTTTCTAGGCAGGGGTCTTCAGTGGTGTAGACTCTTGGGAATTATTTAAGTAAATGTTGTATTTATTTCATCTGATTTTCAAGAATCTTTGAACCATTAATTGTTGTTTTTTCAATTGTCTGTCTATCTGTTGAAGGAATTTAGTTTAGTATTTCTCTTGTTTTTTTTTGCTTTTCTTCAGCGGTATAATCTCTAGGGATTCAATTAACTGTTTTTTCATCTGATTTTGAAGAATATTTGGATTAATAAAATTTGTTTTTTCAATCGTTTTTCTTTTCCAAGAATTTTGTCGTGTCTGATAAAATCCACAGTAATTTTATTTGATATCCAAGAATCTTTGTACTATTGTCTAATCAATAAATATGATTTTTTTAATTAAAAAAACCTTTGTAACTACTTTTAACTTTTTACATAGGTCATCTGCAGTTCATAGTTAATATTTTGGCATTTCGTATGATTTCACGAATAAACGAAGTTATAAAATTATTATAAATAATACTTTGGTCTTTTAATGATAAATATCCAAGTTTGTTGAAGCGAATCAAGAAGAGTGCGGATTGATTTATGTTGTGCAATAAGTGTAGTACGTAATATGAGCCGATTGTTTTATCTTCTTCTCTATTTATAAAATAAATGTTTGTCTATATGTCCTCGATTTTTTCGAAAACCGCTTTACCGATTTGGCTGAAAATAGCACAGTCTGTTCTTATCAGTGACAAAAAATTAAATATGTAAAACTGTTGCTATGACGTTTTAAAATTGGTATGAAAAACAATGAACCTGCCATATTGTGTTAAGGTTAGCCCATACATATACCATTCTGGTTAGCCATAGATTACATATTCAATAGAAGAAGGTTTGTTTCGGTAGAATATTTTCAAAATGGACAACACGAGTAGGCAACTACTTAAGAACTTTATTAATTAGATACATTTTGAAAAAATAAATTTTGGAAAGTAAAAAAACTTTCGAATTATTTCATTGTTTAGAGAGGTAATAGTCGTCACAAGGCGTTGCTTTCGCTGTCAAATTAATTACGGCACCCAAACGACAAGCTAGAATTCACAATATCATAATTAATTCCAAAAAAGGGCAGGGCATCAGCTAGTATTCGTATACTATAAATGCGTTATTCTTCTTCTCTTGTGGAGGAGAGTTGGTGGAAGTCCTATTGTGATGCTGAGGTAATTAAATCAGTCTACGATATTTTGAGTTACTTGGTTCAGCATAGATGTGCCATAGGGAAACTGATGAAGGGGATACTCTTCTACGATGTGTACTAATGTTTGAATATGTCCATATTCACAGAGTTCTGAATCCGTTAGACCCCATTTATGCATCATATACGTACAAAGGTTGTGACACCATAGGATACAGTTTAGTGAGGTCCATATGTGGAATAATAATGGTTTATGGTTTCCGAGGTCCGGTAGCATTTTTATTATTTATTTATGAGGGAAAGAGAAATTTAAGCACGAAATCAAACGCACGACTTTTTTTTAATGTTTTTACAAGCGTTTCACAGAAGTGTACCAGGGGTGTTAGTTGAAGTTTTCCGGTTTTACTCATAGATGTCGCTAGAGATATGTATACATTTCTATGATTTGGCATCTATGTCATATTTTTCTATGGACATTAACCTTCAAAAATACACAAGTAACATTCTGCCAAAATAATAGTGTCGTAGTTGGTTACTTCAGTGAATATGTCGAGTTTCGTTACAAGTAAATCGCATTTGCGGCATTCGTTGCTTTTCTTATTTCATCAAAAGAAAAAAGCGGTTGAAGCTCATCGGTTGCTGGTAGAAACTTGTGGTAAACATGCTTCAGTGATTAGAACATGTGACACGTGGTTACGTCAATTTAAAAGTGGAGATTTCGATTTAACAGACAATGAACATCCTGGTGCAACGAAAAAGTTCGAAGACGAGGAATTGCAGGCGTTATTGGATGAAGACCCTACCCAATCGCAACAACAATTGGCCCAAACACTTAATGTGGCCCGAGGAGCAATTTTCCAACGTTTAAAAGCCATGGGAAAGATCCAAAAGTATGGAAAATTGGTACCACACCAAATGAACGAGAGACAAATCGAAAAAACCGCCAAACCGCCTCATACAGCTAAAGTAGTAAAGAACACTCTCAAAGCATTGAATTGCGAAATATTATTACACCCGCCGTACTCTCCAGACCTTGCTCCGTCCGACTATCACCTTTTCGCATCGACGGGACACTCACTCGCAGAGCAGCGCTTCGCCAATTTTGAAAAAGTCGAAAAATGGCTCGTCGAATGGTTTGCCAGAGAAATATTTTTTTTGGAATGGTATCCATGATTTGCCTCAAAGATGGGCAAAATGTATAGAATCCGATGGTCAATACTTTGAATAAAAAAAATTGAGATTCCCTTGAGAATTAAGCGTTTTCTTTAATGAAAAAACCGGCAAACTTCAACCAACACCCCTGGTATGTAGGAAAGGAAAAAAATCACTGACAATTAGTAATAATGCAGTACATGTAAAATAACAATGGTTAATCTTATTTTTTTTATAGATTCCAACTTCATCTATGAAAATCCGGCCCTGTGACCACCACTGGTTTGAACAGTAAACACGAGAGGGTACATAAATATATCGGAATTGCATAAACCATTTGAGCTTTTCTTGCAACTTGACTGACTCGACTGCGGATCTAACAATGTAGCAGCAACCTACAGAATGTGTTTTTGAACTAGCGCTAGAAAAAATAACACTCATTAGCTTGTAACAGTATACTTCGTAGTAAAGCCGAATATAATTCTTGTAAGATATGTTAACTATAAACTCGGATTATATATTGAAACTATAAATTCCAATTACTTAATGAAGAAACTAAAATTATTAAAACTCACGGATGGAAGACTTGTTCCTGACCTAACATTTATTAAAATTGTAAAATGGATTTGAATGCAGAAACAGTTGTAACATAATAATTAAAAACTAAAATACTTGCAGAAATTAATAAAAACATAATTAAAATTTTTGATTTATTTCAAATTCTATTTTTAAAAAGCTCATAGAGTGTAAAGTTACCCAAATTAAGTTAAATATCGCCAACAAAAATGCAAGTTTAGAAACAAAATAAAATCTTTTTATTTATAGGTATGCAAAAGTTCAAAACAAAAATACGGACTGAAGAGACCACTTATATCAGATATCGAGAATGCAATGGTACCAACAAAACAGGCAATTTTCAGGAGACATTTTTTTAAATTTCACTTTAAATAATGATTTATGAATTCTACGTATAAATATATACAAGAAATCTTATATATTCTGAATAGGCGTTTGTTGATCCATTTGATTTATTTGATTTAAGCCCTAATATTTCTCACTGGAGTTCCTCATTGAGGATAACATAGTCCCACTGTCTCCGGGCAGTTGGGATTCTTGCAGTATTCACATAAAATAAACGGTTTTCCTCTTACCTGAGCGCACAAATTGAGTATAACACCCCTCAAGCAGGTGCAGCCTCTTTCCGGAGCGCATTAAATAAAACAGCCTGTTATTTATACGACAACATAAGGCTCCAGACGGTTTATAGTGCGTATCTTCTAAACATGATAACTTAATCTTAAACGCCGCCTACAGCAGACAAACTCTAACCCCCCTTTCAGGACTGCGTAATTTCCTGAATAATATTCGCATTACGAAAAACTGGAGAGCTTTCTCACTGCGTACTTTTTGGCAAATGGGCATGGAAGGTAAAGGAAAAAAAAGTTTCACAAAAGATGTATATACTAGCTGATGTGTACCCGGCCTTTTTTATATAAATACCGCACAAGAGTCCTAACTGCTCCCAACCGCCTGGAGTCAGTGAGACTATGGCATTCCTAATCGGGGAATGTTGTGAGGCTGAAGATATTTGTGAGGGGAAGGAGAAGGGGAAGAGGAAGGTGGGGAAATACCTGGCTATTCAGATCTGGTCACCAAACATGGCTAAAAGCCATTTCAAGCAATGTTTCAATTCTGAATGGTGGTCTTTCACCAGGGCGATACTGAGAGTATCTTCCACTCTGCAACGTGCGCAAATATACCATACATTATTTTTAATTAATTAATTGTGAAACATCACAAATTAATTAAATAAAGTACTCGAGATTTGGAATAAAGTTATGAAGTTGTGAATCCTCGCTTGTCATTAGGGTGCCATAATTGATTTGACAGCGAAAGTAACTATCCCCTAATCAAGAAACATTCATTCGAATATTTCATATCATTCCAAACGTTTATTTTTTATCATAAAGTTCTTAAGTAGGTACCTACTCGTGTTTTCCATTTTGAAAATATTCTACCCAAAAAACCTTTTTCTTTTGAATATGCAATCTGTGGCTCACCAAAATGTTATATCTATGGGCTAACCTAAATAAAACATGGCGCTTTCAATGTTTTTCCTCTGTGTGTTTCCTCCATCCTACAACATGGGTATCTTACAGACCCATGTTCACTCCCTCCTCTCCCCAAAAATACCCTCCACACAGCATCCTCAAATATGAAATATGCCCTGTGAGAAATTATTTTCTCTTAATTTAAAAAAAAAGATTTGTAGAAAAAGTGAATAGATATCCCATACTAAAAAAAACATTATGAGTATATTGGAGACACTATCTAGATTGCAAATAATTTCATGTAGAATCTTCCAGTCAATATAGAAAGATAGCAGCCAAAAATATATGAGAATTAATTGATGATGATATTGACAATTCTTAAACTGACGTATGACGTCGATAAACATGTCATTAGCTGAAACCATGTGGCATTAGCTCAATTGGTTAGAGCGCTGGTCCCAGATGGGATCGTTACTTTTTTTATATTCTGTTACGTTTTTCATTTGAGATTTTTCAATATTATCTTCAATGAAATATTAAATCTTTTAATATTCGATGAAAACTTGACATTCATTAGACACGTTAATGATAAAACTAACAAGGCTTTAAAGATGCTTGGCTCCCTTTGCACAATTTTAATAGTATTCAAGATTGTATGGGAATACTCTACACTTCATTAGTTAGAAATCTAGTGGAGTATAATTCACCTATTTGATCCCCTTTGTATAAAGTACACTCTGACAATATACAAAGGGTTCAGCACAAATTTCTTAGGTATATAAAATTTAAACATAAAATTTACAATTGTAGAGAATCATTATCTAAGTTTGACGAATTAATTGAATCTAGTTGTATTATGTAGAATCATTAAGAACCACCGGCCATCTTCGCCACTAATAAATTAAATGTATCGACGAGGAACACAAGACAAACTGTAACATTTTTCTGCAACACTTACATAACCAACTATTAGTCTCGTTCATTCACCAATAGGTTGCATGATCTGGGCAACAGGTTTGAAGGTGTTGTCAATGTATTTGCTGGCTCTATTTATACATTAAAGCGTCATCTATACCACCACTTTAATGAATAATACAATATGTAGTATTGCAGCGTGGGTAATGTAGCGTTAATGATTTGTAGTATAACATTGTTCTGGTTTTCTGTTTTATGATTTAGAATCTCTATGTGCTTGTACCCAGATGGGTGAATAATCAAATAAATAAATAATTTATGACAATAATATTACAAAGTGTTTTATAAGCTCCAATGAATTATTTCCAATAAATGTGAAGACGTTTAGTTTTCAAACACTAGTATTATTTTATCAAGTAGCTTCAGTTAGCTCAACCTTCTTCAGGTCGGTGTGACATAAATCAACTTTAGTTTAGTAAAGATATTTACATCATAAAGTTAATAAAATATATTAACTATAAACTCAGATTACATATTGAAACTATAAATTACAATTACATAATGGAAAGAACTAAAATTATTAAAACTCTCAGATAGAAGACTTGTCCCTGACCTAACGTTTATTTTAAAAATTGTTAACGGTTTTATAAACAGCCCTGATATAGTCAGTTTAATTAAATTCAATATTCCTACTAGAACTACTCGATCTAAAAATTTATTCAATTGTAACAATAATTTCAGGACTGAGTCGATCAAAAATTCTCTTTTACCTAGACTTCACGCAATACTTTTTCAGACATAATTGATATGTTTAACTGCTCGGAGTATAAATACAAACAGACGATTATTGCATACATTTTCAACATTTGGTGACATTATTAAGGTTTTAACATCTTCGTTTGTTTGGCCATCGTGCAAACGAACAATATCGTTATCGCACTATCGTGTTTTTGCACGCAGCGAGTTTCGGTGAGATGAGTGAATAAATATTGTTATTTTAACTGAATAATTTATAAACTTTGTTGCGTACACCACACATATTTTAAAAACATTTATTACAGATATTTACACTCCGATTGTACATATGTGATACGTTATATTTGATGCTTTTATTTAAATATTTTGTTTGTGTTTCTAATAAAAAAAAAACAATTATTAATATATGTGTCTATAGTATAAGTATCAGTGAATGTGAGGTATGTTTTGTATATTCGCCTCTGTAGCTAATTATTTGGAATGACACTTACACTATCTTATTGCTCAATTTATTTGCGAGTTAAATTAAATTTATTTGTTTATTTATTTATTCTTAAATTTAAATATATAAACAAAAACATTATCCACCCATCTCACTAGCACAGTCCGGTGTTGAGCAGAGCGGCTTTACAATTTAATAATAATCAGTAAATACTAATAAGTAAATAATAACACATGAATAAAAAATTGTAAATATTAATAAGTAAATAATAGTAAATAAATAATAATAAAAAGTAAACAATAATCATTAAATTGTAAATAGCATATAATAATACGCATTAAATATTAACTAAATATTAATAAGTACATAATAATTGAAATAGGTAAGTAATGATAAGTAAATAAAATTATTTAAATAGTAATAAGTACATAATAATAAAAATAAAAACAGGTAAATAATAATATGTAAATAAAATTATCTAAATAGTAGTAAGTAAATAATATGTAGGTAAAAAAATAAAAGTAAATAGTAATAAGTAAGTAGTAATAAGTAAGTAATGAGAAGTAAATAGTAATAGTATGTAATAATAATGATAATATCGAGCATACATAAAGTTTCATCATTGATTACAACATAAGGGATAACATGGATAAAGCGAAATCACCACTCTCAGCCAACATAGATTTTTTCACCATTTTTTTTTAAATCTTTAGTTGTTGTATTTCGAGAAGGCTATCTAGTTTATCTATGTCCGTATTGTGTTGTGTTTTGCACCTATGTGACTATTGAAATTAACAAAATGTGTAATTTCCCATATAGGTAATAATAAAACATGAGAGGCAGCATATCAGAGGAGGATAGTGAATCATTTAGCGGAGGGGCAGGGGGAGGGTAGCGGTTTCTTCTATAATGTAATATTATTCTATACCTTGGGTACTGTCTTAAAACCACAAACCATTTTGAAAAGTTACCCTTCTAGCAACATAACATACCATAATATGATCACATCCTCGTTTCCACGTGGATCATCCCCAAAAGGGAAAAGTGAAAGATGTATTTTTAAAGTTAGTCCGCACTTTGATTCCGGTCCGTTTCGGATTTGTGAAGCGGTCCGTGAAAAGGTAGAAAACCACTGAACGGAAAGTCTGTAGACGTGTGATCTATATATTTAAAAAAGAATAATACAAATTTCATGCACATTAAAATGAATAATACAAAATAAAATAAAGCATATTAACGTAGTTATTCACTTGTTTAACATAAAAGTTAGCCTCTCATAATCAGGGCGTACTGTACAGAACCTGCAGATGCTTTAATAGTACACAACTGCTGACCCTGTGCAAATCGCAAGTGCGCCCTAGTGTTGAATTTGACAGCCACCTCTTGTCGGGAGTTCCAAAATATCTGAAAAACCCTTGACCCTGTGCAGAAACGGGCGATTCATTTGATAGATTCGACTATCTTAACAAATTGCAATCTTTGGAACGCAGATATCTGCTGAAAATGATGTTCTTGTTCTACCGGGCTCTGATGAACTAGCGTCATTGATCTCTTCAGCACCGGTACATACAGTGGACATTTGTCACATGGAAACGAGTCGCTTGTTCTCGTGTTCAACAGCTCAGCTGTGAACTGATCTCTTTGTTTCCTCCCTCGTACAGTATGGGTCTCTTTAAGACCCAAGTTCACTCCTTCTTATCATCTAAAATACCTTTCACATAGAATCCCCAAAGATGATTCAGGCCGGAAATTATTTCCATTAGGGCCTCTTGTGTTACTATAAAAACAAGGTGCTTCAATGTATTGGTTTAAATTTGACCGAAAGACATATTAACTGTCACTTCTGTCGGTTTTTTACTTCAGTGTAGAGAACGGTCGAGAAAACTGTTATTTTTATTGATGTTTATGTGATTGTTTTTGACGTTTGTTTCAAATCAGATTTGATGGGTGAGATTATGAAGATTCTAGTTTATCTGGAAAGAAAATAATTTTAACGAATTGAAACAGATAATCTATTCTGAAAATGTTTATTTTGGTCTGATAAAATTGTGAAAAAAATGTACCTACGTGATTTTTTTATTAATAAAAATATTAATTCCACACAGGAGGTTCTGCGGAAAATAATTTACCTTTAGACCCATGTCATCAGTGAGGATACTGTGTAAAGCCTTTATAAGAAAAGAGTAAGAGGAAGTTTTCAGAAGATAAAAAGTATAAGATGTAATATTCTAGATTGGATAATGTAGCGATAATGATTTGGGTTATAATATTGTTTTGCTTTTCTATTTTATATCACTGTTAAACGTTTGAAAAAGATTGTTCATTACTTTATGATTTAGAATCTCTATGTACTTGTAATTTTCGATAGTACTTTATATTATGTTCTAAAATCCATGTAAAAGCCCAGATAGGCGTAATATCAAATAAATAAATGAGGGATGGATTGGAATTTGGGGGTCAGTGTATCCAGGAGTGATCCATCCTTCCCACTGCGTTGCAAGGCGATGGGTCCAGAGAGTTCAATTGAGGAGGTAAAGAGCTCTTCCTTAACGATCTGGCATACCACGCAGTTGGTGGAAAGACGAATCCGCCGCCAAGATTCGGATTCCATGAACCCGGGTACCCCTGCTAAGTTACCTACCTGAACCTTTTGCGGTGGCCAATAGTAGAGGTGTTGGTTATCCAATTAATTGATATAGTAATAATAAATGTTTATTCCGGTATGTGCGAAGGTTAGTGCGGTCCCACACATTCCATACGAAATATACATACAATAGTTATAAATTATACAAAATATGTACAAAAGTAAAAAATAAATAAAAGAATAATAATACAAGACGGTGAATGATACATGACACTAATCATAAATAAAAAAAATAAGTAGAGTTCTACGGTATTAAATTGTGAGAGGCCAATATCTTTCTCCAGTATTTGTCGATGAGCATATTCCTGGAGCTGTTTATTCTTTCCTCATTCCACCCACCCTGGATCTTATATGGGCTGCAAAACCGGAAACTCGCCCCTCCGTGAACATACTGGAAGCCCTGCAATATCTGGGGAGGCGAAACATTATGCGGAATGCGTTATTTTACTGTACACAAAATCATTAATTCTACTAATTTTATAGTTTGCCTAGAGTTCGCACGTGTACAACGTTGCGCGAAAGGCAAGGAAGAGAGTCCTTTTCACAGCGGTACTACAAAGGCCAAATCTTCTACCGAGCATGTTATATTTTACCCTAAGAGCTCGTCTTGGCCTGTCAATGTCATCATCATCCATCAGAGTACTGGTGATTATGTGTCCTAGGTATTTAGTTCCTTCAGTCACCTTTAGGATCACACCGTTCAGCTGCATATACAACTGTTGCAAGGGGTGTAGGGAGAGGGGGGGGGAGGAAGTGGAAATAACGGTTTTAAAGTATCTGGCTATTCTAATATGACCACTCAAGAAAACTTATTCCATTCAAGTATAACCCATTCAAATAAAAAAATTGATAACGCAAGACTAATTTTTTTAAATTTTTCATTCATTGAAGAACAACTCTCAAAACGAAACAAACCGAAAAGATACAGAAAAGAACTATTTGAGACCTTACTCTAATCCACTTAGCTACGACTACCCCAATCCGTCCCGTCGTTTTTATCGGTATTATACTTCGGCTTATAAGAACTCTCAATATCATCCTCAATTTATTTCCCATTTTTTTTTGGCTGGTACCTATTTATCAAGACTGCAAGTTTCTACACGAATTTATATATGATCTTCAGATATTGTCTCCGATATACATATCCGATTTTTAATTAAATGGGACATCTGTTGA